>JAIPMN010186084.1:0-10639 GCA_020650975.1 Apostichopus californicus
CCAGAGGGCGAGACCTCTCTGCGACCGGCAAGCTTGCAGCCACCGTCCACTGAATACGTGGCCTGATGAAGCGCTATTCTCCTTAAAGTAAATCTACGGATGCCTTTAAAAGCCATATATTTTTTTTATATTAAAAAACACCCTGTTTCAAATTAGCGCCATCGAATTCCTTAAAAGCCGTTTTTTTCATGTCACTCTGAATGTGGAATGAATTGTATTGAAATGGGTTATTTGTGGTAAGCCAAGCAAAACATTCAAACAGTCATGCGGTCACAAGGGTTTGCAGGAACTTATTTAAACTCATTGTTTGACATAAATGTGTTGGCAAAGATTTACACTACCTACACCAAAACAAGCATTAAATTCGTTGCAGTGCCAGAGACAAACAAGCCAGCAAGACCATGAGATAACATATTAATATACATATAATTCAATCTATATCACTTTTGCAAGAAACAAAAGTGTTAATATGGTCCCATTCTAAGCCACAGTGTTGTTGCAAATTCTCATACCGGATAGTAGGTAGTTTCGAAACTGTGATTTTTAAGAACTTTTTTTGAGATTCACAAAAAAAAAACACCCCGTATTGTGTTTTGATAACTTCAGGAACAAAATTAACTTTGATATGCCGTGGACCGTTAGAAACCACTGCTCTCAGTCTAGCTAGGGTTGTATTCCTTAGTAACACAATTACTTATTTTTTGTTTGTTTTTGGAATGACTCTTTAAACAGTTAAAATGACTGGACCTTTAAATTAACTAGTTCCTCAGTTGCACTACAAAACTCAATGAGAAAAATTAAGATTATATGATCTCAAATGACATGTTTATAATTATTACAAATTTATAAAGGACAAATGATGTTGAATGCCATCCAAGGGTGCTCTGTTGCTTATATGAAGATTGAAAGAGACCTAGGTATCTACATTGACTCATCTCTGCAGCCTTCTAAACATTGTCTTGAAGCTGCTAAAAGAGGTAATAGGGTTTTAGGAATGATCAAGAGGAACTTCAGTTTTCTGAAAGAGGACATCGTAGTTAGGCTTTATAAGCAGTTGGTTAGGCCTCATCTGGAGTATGCTGTGCAGGCTTGGAACCCATATTTTGCTAAGGATAAGGAAGTACTTGAAAAGGTCCAGAGGAGGGCTACTAGGATGATTAGTTCCTTAAAGAGTGTTCCTTATTATAGGCGGTTACAACTGTTGAATCTCACCACACTGGATCTTAGGAGGTTACGTGGGGACTTGATCCAGGTTTTCAAGATTGTGTATGGTTCCGACAATTTATCCTTTACCGACTTTTCATGTTTGCTAACAGTAGTTGTACCAGAGGTCATTGTCTTAAACTCCAAAAGTCACATAGTAGGATTAATATTCGGCATAACTTTTTTCTAATAGGGTTGTGAATGAGTGGAATGGTTTGCCTGAGAAAGTTGTACTTGCAAGTATTGTCAATGGGTTTAAGAATGCTTTGGACAAGCACTTTAAGCATTGTAATCGGGTCTGAGTGTTTGTGTCTTCAGTGTTTTCTCTCTCTATAGGGTCCTTGATGGGTACTTAAGTGTCCCTCCTGATCCTTTTTTCTACTAAACTAAAACTAAACTAAACTTCCCAGGCCTTTTAAGTTGCATCTAAGCATTTTCTATTTTCAAATTACTAGCGATATCATAAAAAATACAAAATGTATGCTCAAGGGGGTGGGAGGGGGGGGGGGGCGGTCGCCCCCTTCGCCCCCACCCCTTGGCTACGCGCCAGATAGTGCTACCTAACCTACAGTTGGTGTTACACTGAACACCTGCCATACTGTACCTATGTAGTAGTTGCAAGACACTGCATACATATGCACTGAGCTCACCACTGGGGTAATACTGCACCGTTGCATTGATATTGTAATAATTTAGTCTTTTTGCAATTTGGAAAACCTTTTTCTTTTCTCTCAACTGCTATTAGGGTTTGCACCTTCAGCACCCGTAAAGCCCATTGAACAACTGTTGTGGGAGTCTGCGCTATATAAGACTAGTTATTATTATGTTTATTATTATTATTGATTATTTTGGGAGTACATTCAAAGGTTACCAGCAAATGGTGCAAGCATTAAAACTGGGAGATTTGAGCATGAAACCAGGAGGCTTGTCGATGGCTGTAAATCTGGGAGACTCCCGGTAAAAACCGGGAGAGTTGACAGATCTGGTTTCTAGTCCTTCGCTTAAATTGGTTGATTCATCCCACTAGGCCTAGCTATGCTCTCTGCATACAGTACTTCACCTGTTTGTAAAAGAGCAAATTCATCTTTTCTCACTGAGTATAACTTTGTGTGAAGCTGAACAGAGTTCCTATGACCATTTCACACAGTAGGCTCATGAATGTATGTTAAAACTCTTGATGGTGTGGACACTCACTTTTATACTGTAGTGTTTGAGTCCTTGGCGAAGGCAATATAGGAATCTATGCGATCATGATTGAGTGTGTGTGAATGTGTGATTAATATGCTGGTATGCGTGTGTGCGTGTGTGTGTATGTACATGTGAGAGTGATGCCTTGGCATGTAAATACTGTATATAACTCAAATATGAAATTTGAATGGATTCCATATTCAGTATGTGGATCCACGCTAGTGAGTACAATAGAGGTCAAAGTCTGAAACCCTTGTAAACACTGTAACTCCATAACATAATACAGTATAACATTCATACTCACTTTGTTGATCCATTTCAGTGAGTACCAGAACCCTATACTGTGTTGTTTTGTGAAGGTCATCAGTCACATGAGGTCAATATAGGTCAAAGTCTGAAAACCTTGTAAACACTGTAACTCCATAACAGAATACAGTATAAAATTCAAACTCACTATGTTGATCCATCTAAGTGAGTACCAGAACCCTTCGCTGTGCTGTTTTGTGAAGGTCGATGGTCATGTGAGGTCAATAGAGGTCAAAGTCTGAAACCCTTGTAAACACTGTAACTCCATAACATAATAACGTATGAAATGCATACTCACTATGTTGAATTGTTGATCCATCTCAGTGAGTTCCAGAACCCTTTACTGTTTTGTTTTGTGAAGGTCATTTTTCATGTGAGGTCAATAGCTCTAGGTCAAAGTCTGAAAACCATGTAAACATTGTAAATCATTGTTTTCTTCTTGTTCAGCTGTAAATTCATTTTTGGCTGCACTTTAACAATCTTTGACAAGGTACTTTTTGGATTTAGAGCTCACCACGTTATCACTGGTAAAGGATTCACATTCAAATTTGAATGGTGGTAACAGGAGATCTTTGATGAGGAAAGGCCATACCATAAATCTGACTAAATATTTTACTTTAATGTTCTTTAAATGCTGTACAGTAATTAGTCTGTCTGTGCACTGTAATACTAAAGGTTGGCTCAGCTCAAGGTAAATGAGTGATTGAATGTATATATTCCTAATCCCTTCCTGCAGCACCTAAGCGGCTGTATTGAACATAGAGACCGTGTGGGTGAGAGAGGTGTAATTATGGTGAGCGAAATCAAATTATAGAGTGACACAATAGTTCATAGCCAGGAAACAGACTGAGATACGGGTTGACCTGGACTCAGACCAGCTAGAATCGGCTACAGCTCTGGCATAAAAGTAACTTTCCCTGCTGTTACCGCCTAAGATAACAATTGAGGGTAAAATAAACTCAGACTCGGCCACTCACAGTATGATCACTTTCAAAGGGGCAAGAGTGTTATGGGTTGGGGAAATGTATTTTCAAGAGCATTTTAATATTTTTGATGGAATAGTATTGAGCAGTATTTCTTCACCTAAGACAGAATAATGGTACTAGGAACTTATATAGCTGTTGTTTCTTGTCGAGATCAAAGGAATCAGCATGGGCCAAATATCTTCAGATACATCATCTTGTGTGTAAACTTGAGCTGTTTTACTCCTGACCTTACAGTAGATATATTGTTACCTCATTGCTCCCATAGGGAAGATAAGATATTGTAGTTCCTTTGGCAGTTGGGCAAGATACAGCTATGTCAGTTGCCATGATAATTTTCAATTTTCCTCAGTAGCTACTCTGGGGGGGGGGGGGGGGGGGAGGGAAGTCCATGACTGAGGTAGGGGTCAAAACATGTCTGCGTGTGTGAGTGTGGCATTGTGTGTACATTTCCGATTTTGTGTCAAAGACGACTCCTACACAGCGGCTGGGTCAATTTTCTTCAAACTTGATGGGAACATACCCCAGGGTGAACCCTTTTGCCTCGCATACCTCCAAAACCAAGGGTCTGATGTCAAAGGTCAAATTTAGTTAAAATTGATTTCCAAGGGGGGAACCATTGAATTAACATAAATCCTTCACAAGTGTAAAATGTCAAGTAGCACATGTATTCCTCCGATTGCCAGATTGAGTAGCTAATATAAATTTGTTCATGAATTTGAAATCAGTGTTGGTTGGCGATGAGGTTTGCCCCTTTATATAATCTTTAGTGGCAACGGTCGGTGGAGTGACGGTTACAAAATTCCTTTCAAAATACAATTTTTACCTGTATATTTGCTATAATTGCTCTTGGGGTCATTCCATATCAAATCAACAGATTTTGGATATGGTGTAGCTCACCCTTCTCCAAAACTGACCACCCTCCTGACATGATTATGCACCATAAATTAATCGTATAAGTTAATCGAAATGTCAGTTGCATTGCCTCAAAATTGTCCGATATCATGACCGTTTGGAAGTTTGCAATTGCAGGCCAAGTGACATTTGATCAAAACAGGTAGTACTGTAGATGCACTTCGCTGATAGCACAAAGTTTGCACTGGTAGATTAAACCTGTGTCCAATGAATGATAACATGCTGTTGTCATGTTTGGAAGGGAAATACAGAGACCGAATAATCTACCTGTATGCTTTCTATAAATTTACATGTCTCAACCCCTTAATCAGTTCATGCATGGGTCTGAAGTGGTTTTGATTTGGACATATCTTTATTATATTACAGGAGCGCTATGAATGCTTTTTGTACAGGAGATACAACTACTGAAAACAGATAACTGTACTTCACAGATGCAACATTTACCACTTAGAAATCATCAGTAGGCATATGCTCCCTTCCCCTCCCCTCCCCCCCCCCCCACTCACCCGCTTCATGAATTTGTAGTTCTTCATTTCTTCTTGTTTAAATTACAGAAGTCGCCAGCTGTATTCACTGCCTTGACATTTCATGAT
The DNA here is from genome assembly GCA_020650975.1 of Apostichopus californicus. Classification (NCBI taxonomy): domain Eukaryota; kingdom Metazoa; phylum Echinodermata; class Holothuroidea; order Aspidochirotida; family Stichopodidae; genus Apostichopus; species Apostichopus californicus. The sequence continues at coordinate 5,189 of JAIPMN010186084.1, forward strand.
GGCCAGTAGCAGCAACTCATGCAGTAAATGCGGTTACACAACCAGGTATGAAAGTTTACAGATGCATATCCTTCCTTGTAGGCACAATGTCTGTGAGTTTTGCTTGAAAGATATACCAGGTCTCTTGGATGGGCATATTTTGAGCTGCCCTGTTTGTGGTAACTGTTCTCAGTATGTAAGACCACGCGAAGAAGTTTATGGTGAAGCAGGAAACACACATTCACACGAGGAGAGATCTGGGACTGGGAAGGTACACAGAGCTGCTTCTGAGGTTGAAAAGAATGAAGTTATCGATGAAATGTTTTCCCAAGGTGAGCGAAGACGATATGATCATCACTCAGAAAAATTAACTTCGGCAAGCAGCCAAAATGCTCCAAAAGTTAGCCAGCAGAAAGAACATGGTCATGTTTCGAATAGAGTGAATGTGCGTGGCATTGACTACAGCCAAGACCCTGCAAGAGGTGGCCATACCAAGCATGCTCATGGCCAGCCAGCCAATTATGGCAACTACCAGGAACATCCAGCAAAACGGTCGACTGAATCATATTATGACACGCCACAACATTCATCATCATCTCATATGTACCACACGCAAAACCTACGCAATTTACCAATGAACAACCATCCAGAGACCAAACCACCCAACAGCAGCTTTGGTCCAACAGAATCAGGTTTATATGAAACTATCCCACCAATGACGGGAGGGGCTTCCTATGAACCACCCGTGCACGAGAGGGGAACATCTGCTCACTCTTCAGAGAGTGGTGATTCATCCAGGCTGGAAGAACCTTCAAGAAGGAAAACAACAATTCACACAGAGGATAAGGACGATGGACGTGGGTCCACATATTGCTCCGAGCATAACAGGCCAGTGTACTTCTTTTGCTCTACATGTGATGGGCTCATATGTGCCACATGTAGAGAAGAAAAACATAAAAGCCATGAAGTGACTGGAATCGATGACAATCCTGTGGAATTGAACAATCAAGTAGGTTCTGAAGTACAACAAAATAACCCTGAAAGACCACCAAAGTGCCCCTTCCATGACAGGCCTTGCGTCATGGTGTGTAAAATTAAAATGACATATATTTGTAGAATGTGTAACCTTGGATATCACTGCTCTGGTTTTTCCAGTGATCATGTATACCTGACCAGTGTAATGACTGACCTTGGGCGAAAAAGCAGAGAATTTGAGAGGAAGATGAATTCTGTTGAATCTAGAAAGGATGAATCCACCTACACTGGGCAATCTAATATAGATACAATAATGAGAGAAACTGAAGCACTGAAGATGGAAATAAACATAGCTACTGAAAAGGCAAAGGAACGGCTCGACGCTAATAGAAATGATGTGTTTGCAAAGATTGATAAAGTCGCAGAAGAAAAAATAAATTCGTGTACCATAGCAGTTGAATCTCTAAACTCAGTTACAGGATTTCTACAGCAAGCACGTCAAATGGACCTGGAATTTCAACGGGACGCTGAAAGTGGGCAGTATTTGAAAGCAATGCGGTCAGTTCAGCAAATCGAAGATGTGATTGGTATTATAGATAAGACAACCACTGACAACAACATTAAAGAGGATAAGTTAGGTTTGCAAGTGAAAGAAGAGAAGTACGTCAGAGACCCTTTCAAGGTAACTGGAGACGGGATGTGGTCATCTTTCTTTTGAGTTATACCTGCAGCTTTTATTCCTTGCTAGAGGCGAAAGGAATAGACTGTATGCGATGGTGGTGGCGTGTGTGTGTATATATGCACTAGTTATATTCAGACTGAGGACTTCGACAAAGGAATTCCAAGTTCTCAGAAGTCATTTCAATAGAATTACCATGTCCTCAGAGGCATTCTGTTATTCAGGGCTATTGTTAAGGTTAGGTGACATGGATATGAATAATGTAAAATCCAATGGTGTCCTCACTCTGAGTGTAAAACATACCTGCATGTGTGTGTGTGTGTGTAACTACTTGAATACAGTATAATTCTAAAATCTCATGAAGAATTAATCTCATACTTGGTATATGGACTATTGAATACAAGAACCATTTTCTTTTCTAAGAGTAAAGGTTATTTGATGTCCAAACGAGGTCAAAATCTGAAAACCTTGTAATAACTCACAAAGTACATCTTCGTTGAACTTAATACTTAATATGTCGATCCAGTTTGGTGAGTGCAAGAACCCTATTGAAATTGGTAGAGGTTAAAGGTCACATGAGGTCAACAGGTGTCAAAGGTTATAATCCTTGTGAGAACATGATTTCTCCAAACTTAAAGTTACAATTATTCTGTGGGTCCATCAATGACTTGTGTTTGTTTTGGGTGGACATGGGTTGGTGAGTTCATTTTAGTTTTGTGAAGGGGCCGATATACAACAGGTCCCCAACACTACACACAGTTATTCAGGAATTGAAGTATGTTTTAAAACAGTTAATACTCTTGTGTTGGGTCAACTTGGATAATTTAAACACACTTAAGTCACCCTTAATATCAGTTTTCACCAACTGAGCTTCAAGGGGTCAACATGTTATCTCCAATGGTCTCAAATTGGCAATATTTTGTGTGAATTTTGTAGATGACTTTTGCTTTGGCAGTATGTTGTGAAAAAAATTCACAGTGTATAAAGTTTAAACAATGTCATGTATCTCTTATTTGTAAATAACAATTATTAAAGGGATGGTTATTAGCAGAGCTGATTTGCTAGCTCAAAATTGGTATAAAGAAAATGTCCATTTGTACATATATACATTTATGTGTCTATATTTCACGGGAAGACTGTTCTTTCTGGATATTAAACATTTTTGGATACAAATACTAAAGGTGAAATCCTTACCAGTGAATGAAATAGTTGAAGCTCACAAGTGAGTGCTACATATATGAGAGTTGAAAGGGTCTGATCATCTCTGGTTCTCAGTTAATTCTTGGACAAATTTATCTCACTTGTTCTACATTAGTCATATAGTTATTTTGAAGTTTGAGCAAATTGTGTGGTGAGGAATAACAAAGCCTTCTGGCTTTCTGGATAAAGTTTTATAATCATCAAAGGATCAATCTGTTGACTGAAGTTAATAACTTAGTAGAAACAGTGCAGACTATAAACATGTAAAATAAGCATTTTTTTCTTGCAAAGATAACAAATTTGGTGATATTTGGTGCATGCATTGGACAGAAACATATTGGCCCCTGAGCTGAAGATGTTTTTATTACTCACCTTTATATAATAAGAATAAAAGATAGGATATTTCTTGCAAAAAGTTGCATTACAAGCAACAGACTATAGTGTAGAATATATTCTCTTCCAAATAAAGACTACTTTTTGATTCCTTGCCGAAGGAATCTAAGCGATGGTGATGGCGTGTGTGGGTATGTGCAGGTGTGGGTATATGAGGGTTGGCTTGTGTGTCAGTGTATGTGACACCTTGGTTCGGTTAAACATGATATCTCATGAACCAACAGTTGTCTGACTTGGAAAGTTGGTATGTGGATAGCACTTGGTAAGTAGATGATCCCTATTGTTTTTCATGGAGATCAAAGGTCATTTGAGGTCACCAGAGGTCAAAGGCTGAAAACCTTGTAAACACGATATCCCAATAAGTAAAAGGTGTTTGAACTTTAAACTTAGTATGTCAGTAGCCCTTTGTGCTTAGATGTTCTCTATCATTTTTTCATAGAGTTCAAAGGTCATTTGAGGTCACCAGAGGTCAAAGGCTGAAAACCTTGTAAACACGATATCCCAAGAAGTAAAAGGTGCTTGAACTGTAAACTTATTATGTTGGTATCCCTTGGTGAGCAGATGATCCCTATTGCTTTTCATGGAGGTCAAAGGTTACCAGAGGTCAAAGGCTGAAAACTTTGTAAACACGATATCTCAATACATAAAAGATGTTTGAACTTTTAACTGGGTATGTTAGTAGCCCTTAGTGCTTAGATATTCTGTTTACTTTGTCATGGAGTTCAAGGGTCATTTGAGGTCACCAGAGGGCAAAGGCTGAAACCTTTAAACACGTTATCTCAAGAAAGTTGCTTTAACTTAAAATGTGATATGTTGGGTAGCCCTTGTTGAACAGATGATCCCTATTGTTTTTCATAGAGGTCAAAGGTCGTGTAAGGTGAATTGCAGATGACAGTCAGAATAAGTCTGATTATACAGAAGTGAAATTTGTTTGACCTTCGACCCTCTTTGCATAGGTACGATATTAATCAATTCTGCAAGACTTGCCATTTCTGCTCAGTAATTCAGATCGTCAGAAAATCTTGTCTCTAAAGTTTCTTCTCATATTGACAAGGAATGATTATCATTTGACTTTTCTGATTTTTGCTACTGGAAGTTGCTATTTTAGGTTGGGTTTGTGCCTTAACTTCATACTGACCTAACCATGGTACGTTCACACCTTATCAGATGAACCTATCTCATGGATATGTCCATGTTATTGCAGCCGTCTCATTGCATCTTATTATTACCCACCCATTTACAGTGTATATAGCTCAACATATTAAGTATCAAGCAAATCTCATCCGTTGTCTTACACTTTAAATCTTCAAACAGGTGAAGTGTATGATTGTCTAATTTAATTTTGCCGTTTGCAATTGTGGTGGACTTGCGTAACAGAAAAGGTCTTCTCGGTGACATATTTTTCTTTTCACGGCCACAAAAAAAAAGAAAAAAAAATGGTAAATGATTACAAACCGTCTATCGATTTAATATATCTAAATTTCCGTATAATATTATGTACAGTTTGTAAATTTCCATAATTATTACACAACTGATGACGAGCAATTTTTTAAAACGTCCCGGGGAAACCGCTGCCTTGCTTTTGCTGCCCCACATCTTTGAAACAAATGACCTTAATCCATCAAGCAATCTTCGTCTCTTTCGTCTTTCAGATCTTCTCTGAAATATTTTTTTTTTTTTTTTTTTAAGAACTCAAGATATTCTAAGTGACGTTTACCTTTTAATTTATTTTAATTAATTTAATGTAATTTTCGGCCACTTAAAACGCGCCATATCTGTCACCTTGACACTCGTGGCGCAGGTTTACAGTCTTGTTCAAGGCCCTCTCACACGACTTTATAACTTAACCCTGGTCATTGGTAACTTGACACACCTACACACCAAAGTGTGCACAATTCAACCAATCTCTCCTGGAGCACCATTATCCATGTGTCCCCCGGGGACTTCCCATAGGGTGCAGCCACAAACCGGCGCACGCAACTATATTTACAAGTTACCTCGCAAGTCCCCATTTATACACCTGGCATGGGTGAAGAGAGGCAATGGAGATAAAGTGCGTTGCCCAAGAACACAACGCAATGATCTGGCCAGGGCTCGAACCTGTAATCCTTAGATCACAAGTCCACTTGACCACAACGCCCTCAATATCTTATTTCTTTTTCTCTAACTTGCTTTTCCGTTTCTCACTGTTATTTTCAATGCGACATGAGCGTCTTTTTTTAACG
>JAIPMN010186089.1:0-15632 GCA_020650975.1 Apostichopus californicus
CCATATAAATGTACAGGCGATATACTATGTACCCTAAAAAAAGACACGTTGTCTCGGGGGAATTCCACGAAACCGAAAATCCGCGAGACCGAAGGTCCGCGAGATCAAGATTCCGCGAACATATGGTCCGCGAGACCGATGGTCTATGCATGGTCCATCGATAGGCGTAATTAGACTTTTTTTTATTAGAGGGGCTTCAGAGCGGATCAAAGAGATTGACAAGGGGGGCAATATTGTTTAAAGTAGGATATCGCTATATCTTATTATTCAGTTATATTGTATTATATATTTCATTTGGTGCAGTAGGGGACGGAAGGGGGAGGAGCGAGACTTTTGAGAGCGGGGGCTTTCGCCCCCTGCAACCCCCTCTGGTTACGCCACTGGTGGAAGCGTAGTATCAATACAAGCCATCCCAGTCCCTTGCGTATAAGTCACTGGTAGCCAATATGAAATGAAATGGCTGTAAATTCTTTTTAGTTATGCGCTTTATCAACGTAATATTAGCGGTAGTTATATGTATCTTACCACTATGATAGGCCCTATAGTTTCGGTCTCGTGGACTTCGGTCTAGAAGACCTTCGGTGTCGCTGACCTTTTTAATTTCGGTCTCACGGACCTTCGGTCTCGTGGGCTGTAACCGTTGTCTCTTTTTCGAGCTCAACGGAAAGTTTCCCTCTAAACTTAGCTTATGTAATAACCAATCACGTACCAGACAATTTCTGCTACAATATGAATTGAAAAATGTCTCATCTCATTTTCACTGCAAGCTGTTTGTTCTCTAAATGCCTTAATTTGTATTTATTTTTTTTTTTTTGGGGGGGGGGGGATTTGGCAGAATTCACTATTTTTTTTTTTAATTCAAGTGTACGATTTGCTAATTCGTGTTCAGATTTATTAATGAATATTTAAGTTTCAGTCTTCAAAAGATGCACTAGAAAAGAACGTTTCCAAAGCATTGTTTTAGTTAGTTTTTCAGACTAGTAACAAATATCGTATCGTTCCATTCATTTTAGTCTTCGAAACTGAGGTGTATCATAATATATTTCAATTAATATGTAGTAATGGAAATAATTCTACCCTGACTATTCAGCTCGTAAACTACAGAACTTGATTAAGCACGATCTTTACGAAAATATGGATGATTTTCTCTAATAAATGGAGGGCGTATATGTGCAACACTCATTTGACCATGGCTGTCTTACTACACACAGAAGAAACTCTCACACACAACCATAGTAGTGTGAACAAAGCAGAATAGTTGCTATAACCCTTAGTTATATCTCATATACACTGATTGGGAAAGTATTTTGTAAAAACAAAACAAAAATCGCTAATCTACTGTGTTTGTGATTTGATTATCTGCGTGGGGGAGGATAACTTGTAAGAGATCTTGTGATTTCTTGCGACTTTGAGAAATTTGCAAATACTGAAGGTAAATATTAATGGTTTTGCGAAATTGTTCGCATTTCTTGTATTTTGCAAGCGTCCAAAATGCATCAAGAGGAGATTAGTGATTTACAAAAAAAAAATCACTGGCTCAATCAAAAAGAAATTTCATTAATACAAACCAGAAGCAACTCACTTATCATAATCTTTTTTTCATCAATTACATAATTATGTGACTTTGTATTCTAAGGCTGCTCTTATACACAAGATATGATGACACGAGCTGTACCAAACATTCTTAACCACAGCTGGTATTCTTCGCTGGATTCGCTCTTTATCAATGGTAATCCTTATTTTGCCAATCTCACTTCATTTTATATTTACCAATGTGAGAAGTCTTACATGATATTATTGTTTAACTTTCCATATTTGATGAATCACGTTGACCCTCTCCTTTGTCGAACAGGAATATATACGTCAGTCATGTATGTATGTTATATATTAACGGTAGAGGCGCTTTCACTGCTAGTACTTTTAATACACCAATATCAACTGATTGATTAATATATAAAATAAACCACACCTTTAACACCTCGAGATTTCAATGCCGAAAAAGATGGTCCAATATGTATAGATGAGGGCAGCAGACAATCACCTAGACTGAAATCACAGAAAAGACAAAAAAATAATAAAATACCATATCAAAGTAACAAACCTCAGCTAATAGTAATGATTACAAACATCCCCCCCCCCCAAAAAAAAGGGGGAGGGATAAAGAACCTAAAATATCCCCGTGTATCATAGGATATATAAATTAATTAATTTCAATTTTAAGATCAATAATCATGAACAATATAGAAGTCTCAACAGGTCAATTCTGCTACGTACATGTGAAGGGGAAGTGTCTTTGTTCATTTCCTCTGAACAAGACCAAAGACAAAGCTTACAATATTTGTAAAAGTAATAATGGCTAAATTAACATATATTATTTAACAAGGTTGCAGATTATGCTTAGCTTCTACGTTCCTTGACAGATTTAATTTTTGAGTCACTGTACAAACATTATGAATATTAAGTGATATAATCAAGAGGTTATTAACAATGGAACTTCCATAAAAGAAGCTTTCATTGAAATCAACGCCTACGATTTAACTCGCTATCATCGATATGAAACTCAAACTACGAACATGGATGTAAGTTTTCTTGGATTATGACCTGTTCTAATACTGTGAACATATAATCCCCCTACACTTCCACCGGACCTTCCATGAATGATTAACGAGTAGTTCAGTCCGTCATCACGTGATATGTCTTTTGTCATATATATCATAAACCTATACACTACGCTACTTTTGTTGTATATATGTTGTGAAAAAACAAATAAATAAACGAAATAAATACAGAAAAGTAATATCTCTTTTACAAGGTTCTACGTCAGGAGACGGACGGATGCTAAGAGGAACTGGGTGATGACCCGGAAGTGGGTCAGCAAGAATGCTGTTCTAAATGCTAACAGCTAACATGACAACATAAACTTATTATAGCAATATTAATAGAAACAATAATAACTGAAAATGAAAAATCAGGTTTGTAAATATCTTTGATGAAGTAAAGTATAATTTTAATTATAATCATCTCAATTGAAGCCTCCTCTGGAAAACAGTGCTTCTGCACTGAGCAGGACTGCCTTCATTAAAGATGACAATACAACATAAAAATAAATAAAAATATCAAAGTTACGTAAAATACGCAAAACGGTTCTCAGCAATTTTCCATAGCAGGTTTATTTTGAAGTACTGAGGTTAGGAATATTGTTTACATCACGTTTCTCCTTTGTCTTAGCTGTTAGAATATGCTACCTACAATTTTAAATTTGCAGAATGCAATTTCAATTCTCCTCTCACTGACCAATCATAATGTCCTGCCCTGTTATGTAATAAGGGGTTAACCAACGGTCTAGCGTGCGTTACTCACAGGATTAATGCACGATCGGGGGATAATGCAAGCGATGCACGAGGGCGGAGCGATAGCATTAACACCCGGAGTGTATTAATCATGTGAGTAACGCACGCTAGACCGTTGATTAACCCCGTTCATTCATACACTACCATTCGTGTGGGAGAAAAATCATAAAACAAAACATTTCTGGTTACATATAACAAAAGATTTATTAAAGTGATGCCCCGTAATTTTACTGTGCGTTACTCACAGGATTAACCACGGTCAGTTGACCTGAATGGACCAATAGGATTTAGGAATCTTTACTAAGTATGAATGAACCGTGTATTATATAACTTGTAGACTGTATAATCGTGTAGATATGATACATATGAGTCATATATCTACATTGAACTATTTAAAGCACAGAGCCCAGATGTGTTTACAACTGAGTACACTAAATGTGGACGGGCGAGCAACAAACATTACATAAAGGCATATAAGGGTCTCTATGGAAGCTTACGTGTAGTTCAATAAGACAAGCTCGTTTATAAAAAAACAGTTTGTAATTTTGTTTATATCACGTCGCAAATTGGGGAGGGGAAGGAGAGGACTTCCATTAGGTTTGTTAAGATATAAAGAATGTCCATGTCTATGTATAATAATGCTCGGTTTTTCGTAAATGTTTGTAAGCTAGGCTGATTAGAGAGTGCATATAAAGAATGGAGATACGTATGAGTGGAGTGCAATACAATTCTTCAACAGATATCGCGATGTTTATTATGACAAACCACGCCTATTTCCAATTCAAATCATGATGTTAATTATGACAAATATAAGTAACAATAAGAGAAGCATTGACAATCGGTTGTTTCTATTTTCTTTGAAATTTCATTTCCCAACAAGTTTAGAGACAATAACAAGAGAAAACAAAAGCCTGAAAAACAAGTCACCCTAAATAATCAACACAATTTCAACAATATATTATGACTCCAAGAAGGTAACCATTACTAATTACTAGTTGGTTGCCAACAAAATTAGTGAGTCGTTGCGTAAATCGTGCACACCATTTCGGTTTGAATCGTAAGACTTCTTTTGCTTTTCCTTGATGTAAGTTAAAATCAAACGCAAAAGAAACTCCAAACATCGGAGTAATGATTTTTTAGGAATTAATGATTTAAGATAGATTCATGTTGAGTGTTAAAATATGTATGAAGAAAAACATGAACATTTATCCAAGTTGATTTTCTCTGTTTTATATAATTAAATGAAAGAAAACTATATTGTTAGTTCTTGGCTAACAGTGTTGTAAAACAAAGAGGTACAGGTTTACCGATTGTCAAGGATACAATAAACATTAGTAGACGACGTGCGTGTTGTTAAAGATTATAATGAAAGGAAAGTTAACATTACTAATAGGACTGTGTGTATTGACGTTACTTGTTAGTTGTACAAAGTCAGTGTAGATACAGACAGAGAAAAATGACACATTTGGAGAATACGGTTCAGCCATGACAAATGATTTAAAACATCTTGGTAGCAGTTTGCGAAGTTTATCATAGGTCGTTTGATTATTTTAACTGGGATCTGCTCTGTCAACACATTATGTTATGTTAATTGTCAGTTTAGACCATTAAGTTGGGATGATATGGCGGGCATACAAGATGGGTTTGTCAGAGCGGGTTGTTTAGATCAAACTTTTTAATTAATATAATTATATCCTAGAAATACTACTTGAAACCATATTTTTCATTAGCAGATAGGGGGAATATGGGGAGGGGGAAGTAAGAGATGAAATGTTCCAACGAGATGAGACAAGGGTGATATCCAATGATAAGCACTCTGTTTCTGGATCTAACTTACATGACGGAAGATCTAGAAGAGGTTAGGGCAATTGAGTTGTTTGAACATTGCGCCATAAACGTTATAAAGAGTTACGGCGTTATAAGTTTGCGTTAATTCTTGCATGTATATATCTTATAGTCTAAATATCCAATTATCAGTGATGTAGGTATCATTATGTTTCGCGATACTCATGTATATGTGGTATAAGAACAATATATTTTTACCGCGGTGAGTAGAGGACATGAAGGAGATAATACATTTGTAAAGAAAAGCTGATAAATAGCTACGCTACTAAGACTACATATGAGGAGTTTTATTTTCTTTTTGGCAGTAAGATCAGTTGAAAGGTTCTCACTAGGTTACGGAAGAGAAGAGGCGATAACGTAGAAATGGTACTAACAGACAAATGAACAATATGATGTAAATATTAGGAACCATCATATATATTGCTTGGTCCAGCGTCTACACATAATGAATCGTGCAACGCATGTATCCATGACAACAAACAGGTGTTCAAAGGACTACTTGTGTTCAATAGGCCGGTGTTATTGTTTTGTTAAAGACTATTATAGGCCTATGTATAGACATAAAGGAATATGGATGGGAACAGGGAGGATTTTCAGAACAAAAAAACATGTTGAGAAGGGTGAGATAGGAGAGAGAGGAGGGAGAGGGGCGGGGAGAGATGGGTTAGAGGGATGAGAGAATTTACAGATTTTGAAAAGAGTGACAGGTGACAGGGGGCTGGGATTGAGGTAGGGGAGGGGACAGAGGGGAGAGTGGGGAGAGTGGGGAGAGTGGAGAGAGAGGAGAGAGAAGCAGTGTTGGGATCAAAAACATTAGTAAAAAAAAAGAGAGAATGCGAAACAATGAAGTTACAAGAATTGTTCATATATCTTCCAAGGGATTAAGATCCACCACAAGGGGAGCAGGGTAAGGTAAGAGGGGTGCGTAGGGGTTGAGGAAACTGGTTCTAGTGGAGAGGTACGAACGCATAATGGGGTGAGTGAGACAAAACAGGTTTGGGTGTGGGATCAGTTATAGTGTGAAGGGAACAATGTGTGCTAAATAGGGTTGTTGTAAAACGCAAAGGGGTGTGTGGGGCTCATTAGGATATGTTATATTAGCCGATTAAGATAAACAGGGCATCATAACAAAGGTACATATGTTTAATATGTCTTTCATGTTGCTATGACTTTTTTGGTGAATTTGAGAAGAAGTAGGATCTTAATTGTGAATATCCTTTGACAAAAAAAGTATTTCTTTCTTAAAAAAACCCAATTATGTTTCCAAACCATCTAAAGATTTGGATTTGTTATATTCTTTCTTTGTTTTTGCCAGTTTTTAAACCGGGCAGTCAAGTTTAATTGATTTTTGCTGGTTTATTCTTGGTCTCTTATTTGTTTTCGTAGTTTATTTTTTTTATTTTTTTTTATTTCGTTGAACCTATGCATTAGGTGTCTCCACCTCTCACTATCTCTCATTTTATCAGGTTTATCTCTGTAAACGTCGATGATCAATTATTTGTCTAAATTAAAAAACAAATGGTATTTCCTTTTGCTACAGATATTCTAAATAACGAGTTGAATAAATGCCTTATAATATTTAATAAATCATGTTATCGATTATATAATTTATCCACAACAATAATTGAAATACAATCTCTTGTATTTATTCATATTTTTTATATCAATAATTTTAATTTAATTCATGTGTTCCTTTCTTGAATTTCTAAAAAGCAGTATACTGTTTTTTATATCGTAATTAGTAGCATTGTATTTTGATAATTTGTATTCAATAAACTAAATATTTTAAACACTCACTCACCAGTTATTACTGTATTCACCATTGCTATCTATAGTTATATTTCACAATGTTATATTTAAAAATAATAACATATTTACTAATTATACTTACTACAGTTCCCTGAATCTTTGAGAGTGTTGTATATAGTTTAATATTCCATTCACTTCATATTTATTCATTTCTCTCCCATACTCTGTCTGTATGCTCATCCTCTCTATTGATGTTAGGATTGGTAGAGAGAGACCAGAGGAGAGGATAATGTTACCATCTTCATCAATCTCACTAAAAGAACCGATTAGATTCACCTCGTATATGGGAATCTAAAGAAAGGAAAATAATAAATATAATTATTATGATCATGTTTGTTACAGGATTGATATATGGAAGTAATAAGTGACAGTTTGCTTATTTTAGTCATATTTCAATAGTTTGTTTTATTTTAATTCTTTTATTATTATTTATCCTGACAGGTTTATGAGTATAATGTGGCGTTAGATGTATAACATAGTCCAGGTGAATTTATTTCAGTTTGAATGGGTAGAGAAAAAGTAGTTATGTTATGTTATGTTATTTGTTTATTTATTTATTTATTGAAAGTAAATAAATGGTATCAAAGGTAGTTGTGTTAGTTAATTAAGTAGAAGAGTGCAAGAGGGGTGAGGGAGTGATAGACGGATTGGTGTAATAGGGGTTACAGAGGTTACAGAGTGGTGCGTTGACGGAAAGAGCAGCGTCTTAAGGTTAAGAATGGGCGTGTAGTGGCGTCTCAGTGTGCATACAGGGCTTATACTCGTGAGGGTTATCTGGTGCCTTAAAACGTATTTATCGCACATAAGTTAATGTTTTACACTAATATCTTTATTATAGTCATGTGGTTAGGATTAACTAGATGGGTGTGGATAGGGTGATGACATATTTAACATGATTACCAAAACCATGCATCTTTCGTTTTATTTTTTCAAGAACATTTTCCAAATTTAGTCATATTTTTGCAGAAGGAGGGTGTTTGGGTTTATAATTGGGATTTTTTTGGTGCGAAGTTAGATATATTGTAAAGAATGGGAAAAGGAGGTGGCGGAAGATGAGTATATGGTTAATAGTTAACTGCACAAATATCAGTCTTTCTCATGTTTGTTGGCAATTTTCTATGACCTTGGATTTTTAATTTGATTTAATGTTTAATTGCTATTTTAACAACTTCAATTTGTTTTAATTAAACTGTTTCATTTTGCAGAATGTGCAAATGGTCAAAGAGGCTGATGTGTAAGCTGGAAATTTTGATTTTTGTGTTTTCATCATATTTATAAATTTTATATTGTCATAGGTGATATATTAACTTCATTTTGTTTAATGTTTGTATATATTTTCTGCTAATAATATGATAAATTAGCAGAGCATTAAACTTTTAAGTCTAAGCCATTGAGTTTATCCATTATGTATATTTATACATGTCATATATTCTTTTCCTCCTTTAAGTAGAGGGCTATTTCTAATGTATTCCATTGTATAATTATTCCTGAGTATCATGCTCTACATTGAAGCCATGGTTTACATGAATGTGGCATATATTTAAATGAATTATTTACCTATTAGTACTCTTAGCAGTGTTAGAATACGTGTACAGACACATGTTGTTGTACAGGGTTTGTTCTTTCCGTTACTCGGATACACGGTTTACACACCTAGTCTATATCTGTTTATGTTGTAACAGAGTTCGAGAGAGAACTAGTAGAACTGTACTGAAGCAAACATTGCGTCTAAGGTTCCTCTGTTTGATCTGTTTGTAAATTGTATATCTGACACAGAAACGGGTTCACAATCGTTATCATTTTATATTGTTTTCATATAATTTAACAAATAAATTTGTAATTAGCTTTAATGAGCCTATTTACCAATACTTGATGAGTTAAATAGTTAATATCAAGTTTTTGAAGTCACAAAATATGCGTTTTTTTATTGTTTGGTGTCTGATTTTGTTGTTTCTGCTACCCTATTAAATAATCATTGACACAAATTAGTGTTTAGTTGAAAAACAACTTTCTCAGTTAACAACTTATGGGATGATTTTAAAAACTCTTTATTGATTATTGTCCTACACACAATATGCTCAGTAGTTTATTATTGTTTTCATATTCATTGTTTGTCGTCATGGTGATATTTTAATTTTGAGTTCATAAATAAATACACTTGTATTGATTGATGTATTTATTCAATATATTCCTTTATGTTTTACTTACGTCATGATTGGATGCTTCCACCAGGAGCTCTATGACTGACCTCTGTACAGACTCACGGGTGTCTCTGTTGATGATCAAACCACCTGAACACATCTCTGTAATAGTCTGGATGTCATCGGGCTAAGAAAGAAAGAAATAGTAATTGTTTATTAGAATAATATTAATGTAAAATTGAGGCGTTAGTGAAACAATGATAGTTTGTGTTAATAGAGAAGATTAATAAATTGGTTATTCCAACAGATATATGAAACCAAAATTAACATTTCGCTGCTTAAAGTTGACTGCTTGCAAATATTATGTACATTTTCTGTGTTATGAACACAAAAATCTGGTACCAGGTTTAATCCCTACGTTACTAATATAAAAAAAAGTTTCTTCCAGGAATATTAAAATAAACGATATTAATATGATCATTAATGGATTGTAGAGTTTAAACAGGAAACAATCTATCCAGAAAGATAGACAACCATTTACCAATTGCAATTTGAACCTACATTGGTAGTATAATGCAGCGACATATATTGGGGGGGGGGAGGGGGGTATGAGGTATGAGCAATGGGAGCGATCGCTTCCCCCTTTGAGTACCCCGAAAACATTAACTTAATGCAGGAAATATCATTAAAGCCCTCTTATCAGGTTGAAGGAAGCTAAGCGACCCGTCTCAGTTTCCCCTGAAAGTTCGTCTTCTACGTAATAACTACTCTTATTATTGTTTATTTCCTGCAACGTGGGAGGCAGTTTGGGTAAACAAATAATGTGTACATCATGTCTCTCCGCTAAGTGTTATAATGCTTCCTTGTGAGAATTGCATCTTTTTAAAGTCATGCTCCATTACCCCCACCCCACTCCCTGTTCTTTGTCCCTGGAATAATGACATCTACTGTAGCATTTAAATTGAATTAAATAAAAACTTAGAAAGGAATTTAAAATGTAAATTCAAGGAAACAGTTTGAAACACATGTACCATAAGGTCATTGCATATTTCTATAATTATGTGATTCAGGTATACAAGTTAAAATGGTTTATCTGACCAGTAGGAAATAAACCAGCTTCACACAATCATATCTACTATAGAGTATCGAGCAAGATCTCGGGAATGAGAAATATGGAATAGCTTTGTCCTTCCTGTGAGAATCACATTTTCTGTCTTCGGAATATTCCATACCGGGAGACAATATGCATGGATAACCCTCAAGGGTGTTGGCTTTACTTAGATAATTGGCCACACCTTCTGTCCACCTCACCCTAATTCCACTTTACATATTACTATTAAATGTACAGAATACAAATATTAAATATTAAGAAAAAACTATACCAACCTTGCTCCATTTACCAGATTTGAAATCAAGATAACGAGCTTCACCTGATGATATAACTGTACAAGAAAATATGAATACAACAAAAATAATGAAAAAAAGATAAGTATATAGAAAATAAGTGACGTGTCATTTCAATATTGCTTAATATTCCATATTTCATTTCTTTAAGCTGCATTTGCTAACAGTAATATACAATGGAACTGTATGGTCAACCAAACTAGACTAATGATAAATAACTCACACTAAATTTAATCCACTGATGACGGAGAATGGGTGAAAAAAGAGGGTCGTGGGGTAGGGGTGGGGGAGAGTTAATCATTCTAATCATGTGTTTTCTTGTTCCCTAGGCTAATACCTTCATCTCACAGTACTTATTTTAATTTAATAAGAACATTTATAGTAACTAATTGGGAAGTTGCTTTTATTTTAAATATATAAAGGGACTACATTTTCAAACAGAAACACTTAGTAAACTGATCAGTCAATTATTTTACATTCTGTGAACTCAGTTTCAGGTATGTATTTCAAAGGAGAGAGCTATTTTTTGGAAACTACCATTCCACCGCCAGCCATCTCTTATCAGGTCTCGTAATTTGGTTGGTTGCTATATATCACCGTTTACCAGTAGAAGAAAAGCTAATTCCTTTTATTCTGCTAGTAGAACATCAAGATCAAAATCACAGGGTTGGTCAACAATTGTCTTTCAAAGTCGGTATTATCTCCGTAACATAAGCCTCATACTACTGCTTTTAACATTTTTAGACAATTTGATTTTAGACAATCGAGTTTTAAAGGACTTGTATGGTTTAGCAAGTGCCTAAAGTTGTAAAATTCTATTCCTGTAAATCACAGCTTAGGTGAAGATTTGAAGGTTATCTCTACCTATAAAAATAGAAAAATCGAATTATAATTTTGCCCTCCCTTACTCAACCTTTGCAACCTCATGAGATTTAAAGAGACACATTTTGTTTGAAAATAAATTATCTGAATGATTAATATTGCTAATATGAAACCGGACCTTTAATATTCCTTGAACTTGCTTCTTCTGGAATGATATCTGGCTTGATCGAAGACGGCAGTTTACAGTTAGCAAGCCTTCAAAGGGAAATAAAATAAGAAAGTTAATAAATACATTTCACAAGTTATAAATTCAAAGAATATATTGTGCCATTACGTTAATAAATGAGTTGGATATAAATTGATTTATTTGCATCATGTTAGTTGTGAAGAGAGGTGTTTGGAAGGTGAAGATGTATCGGCCCACTTTTGGTGATGAGTAATACAAAAACAAACACGTGTGATAGTGCACAAAAGGTTATATAAATCCGCTATGCGTAAACGTACATAATATTATCATAATACAAACAACCCATCATTATGTACCATACCAGAAATATTACAAAGAAACACACAGTTCAGTTAAATACAGGTTCATACGCGACCCTGACAATTTTACTTTTATAAAACACAGGTATCTAGACCAAATACTGAATTACCCTCATTGATGGACGCCCATCTAAAATGGATGTAACTAACAACAACGCACGTCAATCCTCGTCTACTACCACCGAGAAAGATGTACATGTCCTATGTCATGCTTTTGATATTTCGTAGTTCGGCATGTCTATAGCATACAGTACATGATTTTTTGTTAGCTCATTTAAATTTGCTCATTTTTACTTAATTTGTTGATAGTTTTAATTTGAGTTTGGTTTTAAGTTCTAATGTCTCGTCTTATTCAACTTATACTGAAAAGACTCCATCCCAGACAGATCCACCCTACCATCACAAATGAAAAAAAAAACAAGTTACAATTTGATGTTAACTGCACATTAACTCTTGTAAAATGATGATTACCAAATTCAAATTTACAAATCATTTAACATAGCGCAACAATGTAAACTACACGTTTTAAAATATGACTTTGATAAACTCAACTGGTGTAGATTATGACTGCACGATGTCCTTCTCATAGTTCCCTAATATATGTAACTCTATCGTTAACCCTCTGACTTACCCACCCACCCCCCCCCCCCCGCCCGCCCACGAAAGGCATGTAAGGTGATATACCACTTACCATAGTTCCTTGAATGTTGATGACTTTATTCCATAGTTTATTAATCCGATCACTTCTTCCTCTGTAAATTCTTGTTTCTGTATTCCTCCATTGATGGATATCTTCTCTACTGATGATAGGCTTGGTAAACAAAGACCGGACTCAAGTCTGATATCTTTACCGTCAAACCCACTGAAGGACCAAATTAGTTTCAGATGAGAAATTGGTATCTGAAGAATTGGAAAGAAAGATCACAGTTAACTTATGTTTCCTTAATAATGGACACATATATAGTAAGCCTATAGCAAGGATTTCACACGTATCAAACAAATGACCAAATAATCAACGAACGGCTATACATTCTAATAAACAAAAAATATACACATAAATATTTTGTATTACATCAATCATCTAAGTTTTCACATAATAAACTTCACAATTTACTGATAACTTTAAAAAACAAAATTGACCGTTATGTTTTGGTACGCACGTATCATTTCATTTAATGCAGAAACTTATGAAACGCCTAACACTGTATCCACGCTAGATATGAACTCTATTGTGACCAAACAAAAATGTTATCAATATGTTTTATATCAATTTACGGAATAATATGAAGCACATTTATGTTTGAAATCATATCATTTTTATCCAGATTCAATGATTAAGACCCCGCTCAAATGTAGTTCTTCCTGCCGTTATTATAGTTGACCCAGTTGGTACATGTATGTATACAGACAAACCAGCCGAGGCCAGACAACGTTCCTGTCGTAAAGAGCCTGCTACAATCGACTTCTCTTACCGATAGCTGCAGTTCATCATTTATAACTAAACTGAAATTTCTGATTGAAACGAGGTTAACTATTACCTTCGCTTTGTCAGCAATTTTTCAACATTCACAAGATGAAATTGTAAGCATCAGATATGTTGTGTGATTATATGGTTTAATTTATTAATCTGAGAAACCCCAAACGAATGACAATAACAAATATATGTTTACAATGTTTTTAAGGTTTGCTCGCCATCTCCCCCTGGTTATTCTTTCAGTGAATAATGTATTTCCCCTTTTTGCCTTTTACTACATTAATGTATTACAACGGCCAATCCAGCCGATGCCGTTAGTTGCCCGCGACAATAGACTTTCGTTCCCGGGAGACACAGAGACAGTTCCACACATATCATAACGTATATTCTACATTGAACACTAGCTAGAGAGATGTGGCCAATGACCTAATTATTTGTAATTAAACATATACTATTCACAAGATTATTAGCGTAGTCTAGTACTTCGAAAAAAATAGTCAGTCAGAGAGATAGTGTTTATAAATCCCCTCCCATCAGATTAGCTTATCGATAGACTCTAAGCGACCAAATTAGAAGTTTGATTAGAATAAATAGCCAACTATGAATAACTAAAAGAATGTTTAAGCTAAGAGTGACGATTTCAGCAAATTGTAAAAACAATTTGATATCATTTTGAACAACGCCTAGATTGAGTTTAAGTTTGCATATTTAAATTAGTTATCTCATTTTTCCCTATCTTGGTACTTGTTTGGTGTTATCTGTTATCAATCAGCCAGCACTCATTCACGCCTTCCAGCCTTATAGAGATCTAATATCACCGTTACTTTACGGAGTATATGTCACAGTATTTAGTAGAGCGAGTAACATCAAGTCATACAGTAGTAAGAATAAATGCTTCTCGGATTAAATCAAATCAAAACGACATTTTAAATTCAGTTAGGGATATTGTATCATTCTGACACAAATAATCTACTCATTTAACCATATATGTATTCGGAAGCAATTGGTCTAGCCTATGTCTGATTGATGTCCATTAGTTATAGTTAGCAATCGAAGCTATATTGCAACCCCTAGTGATAAAATAGAAACAATATTACCGTTGCTGATAATTTCCTTTCCAAGTGATTTATAATACACTCGTATGCGTAAGGCCTACATCGTTCACCTTAATTACACCTACTTTCAGCTATTTTAATAACATCAGCAAACCACAAACGATATTTTCGCTAAAAAGTCGTATCTCCAGTTGTATGTCGCAGGGAACGAATGACACACTAGCTAAACGTACACACTGAATGTTACTATGGTAATACAATAACTGTATACGGCAGGATTGCGTGTGCTTTGAAAACAGGTGTTTATGATTGGAATGTAAAGATGAAAGGAAGCTTCCTGGAATGTTTGGCGCACTTCCGACACTTGCTCAAAAATACATATTGACAAAACTACGATCTTTATTTAAATGAACTCGTTCAATGAATATAGTTAAAAGAATGTAATCAATCAACGTGATTATTAAATACAATCTCTGAAGTCACGAATTTTTCTTTCGTCTTATAGAAGGACATTGCAAATGGTCGTGTTTGAACTTTACACAAGTGTAACAACTAGTTATTCAAACTGTTTATAACAGACTGAAAGCCTTAGAGATGAACAATCAAAATAACTTAGAAGTAAATTTCCGTAAATAAATCACATACTAACAACTCATAGGCAGGGATACCACACGTATTATATAGATACTGGGATATGCAGAACTGACACTTCATCCGATAAAAAGCTATGAACATGCCGACAGAGAGTTTCAAATTTCCCGGCGTCTTAATATCATCCGAACACGGGCACCAAGGGTAATTGTACTAAACCCCCAGAATAAAATCAAGAGGGGCTTACCTTTACCTCTTCCTATGTACGTCCCCTTACTGAGAAACAAATACGTATTACACATTTCTACTGTACAGTAAATAAATATATTAACATATATAAAATGTCAAAATTTCGAGATGTTAGACCGGTAATTTCAGACAAAACAGCGTAAATTCTAAGATATCTTCGAAATGAGTCGAAGGTTAAAGAATGTTATATGTTGTATTAACAATGTTTTGATTTAACGTAAATAAACACTACGAATACGAAATTATCTATTTTGCCTCGTTACAGGCTAGCTGCGATTTTAGGTCAACAACGTGATATGATATTTCATGAACCCATTTTTAAAAAGAGGGCAGGGGGGGGGGGGGT
>JAIPMN010186131.1:0-11038 GCA_020650975.1 Apostichopus californicus
ATAGTTGATTACACTAGTATAACAATGGGTCTATATGCCCTAAGTTACTTATAAAATCTGATTAACAATGTATGAGATAGAAAGTAACATGGCTGATTACACTAGTACATCAATGGGTCTATATGCCCTAAGTTACTCATAAAATCTGATTACCAATGTATGAGATAGAAAGTAACATAGCTGATTACACTAGTACAACAATGGGTTTATATATCCTAAATTACTCATAAATCTTATCACCAATGTGTGAGATAGAAAGTTACATAGCTTATTACACTAGTACAACAATGGGTTTATATATCCTAAGTTACTCATAAAATCTGATTACCAATGTATGAGATACTGTAGCAAGTAACATAGCTGATTAGGCTAGTACAACAATGGGTCTATATGACCTAAATTACTTATAAAATATGATCACCAATGTATGAGATAGAAAGTAACATAGCTGATTACACTAGTACAACAATGGGTCTATATGTCCTAATTTACTCATAAAATCTGATCACCAATGTATGAGATAGCAAGTAGCTCAGCTGATAACACTAGTACAACAATAAGTCTATATGTCCTAAATTACTCATAAAATCTGATCACCAATGTATGAGAATCGCACATAACTGATTACACTATTAGAAAAATGGGTCAATATGCCCTAAGTTACTCATAAAATCTTACAATTCTTGTGTTGCTCTTCTAGTCTATTCTTCAGTTTTGTCTTCTAAGGGTGAAGGTAAAGAATCATCAAACAAAATATTCATTGAAGCCATCAATTGTATCATGACATTTATAATTAATGACACAGTTCATTAACACAGTTCATTAACACTGCTTCTAGTGTGTGTTAAACAATACTTTTCATATCAATTTAAAAAAAATCATCACAAGGCTGTGTCTGTTGAGGTGAAGCCGAACACAGCTCACATTGTATTGTATTTTGTATCTTGCAAGATGCTCTCTAAATGATCAGCCTCCTCAAGCCTCCTTTTAAGAATAACAACAAGCAAGCAGATATGGTAGGGCACTCATGTTTTAAATATTATTGGAAACCAATTTAATTTACAGCATGAAGACAATTTATTTGTACTGAAAGAAGGCAAAATCCTCATCAAAGAATAATTCTACCCAAAATGTCACCAACCCATGAACACAATTCACTAACAACTTCAAGTTTATGGAATTTATTTGTTAAAACTTTAATACCTACCATCATCTCCTGCATCTCCAGCATCTCCTGTAGATCATTCAGAAGCATTACTTGTGGCTCGCTTAGTGTTGATCTTTTAGAAACTGTTGAAAAGAAATATGGATGTACAACCAACTGTAGCATAATCTTTTTTACCTTAAATGAGTATAGCAAGCATTTTCTACCAATTGCTGGAGTTGAAAGTACATTCTTAGTGACTGCTTTAAAAGAAAATCAGTTCAGTCATGATCACTGAACCAAACAATGCAGACACTTATCAATAACAATATCACCAAACAGCTTAGAATACATTCATGTATTGAGCTTAGCCTTCTCTTTATTCATACTGTACAGGAAGCTCTTTCTTAACATAAACTTGATATATGGAGATGGGTCTGAGAATATATTATCTGACATGTAATGGCCATGAGTAAGCACATCTAGAATTAGGAATATGGTATTAGATTGAACTTTCAACAAGTAGTGATGTGAACACACATTCTAACAACTCATGATAGTACAAAAGCTATTCTTAATTGCTTATAATAGCCTGATAATAAGACTACCAATGTATGAGATAGCAAGTAACATAGCTGATTACACTAGTACAACAATGGGTCGATATTCCCTAAGTAACCATAAAATCTTACTTTTCTCGTTTTGCTCTTCTAGTTTATTCTTCATTTCTGTCTCCTAAGGGTGAAGAAAAAGAATCATCAAACAAAAGATTCATTTAAGCCATCAATTGTATTATGACATTTATAATTAACAAGACAGTTCATTAACACTGCTTCTAGTGTGTGTTAAACAATACTTTTTATATCAATTGATAAAAAATCATCACAAGACTGTCTGTAGCGGATATGGTAGGGCACTGAGCCAAGGCTGGAAAACCTTGCGAACCGTCCGAACCAGGTTCGCGGGAAATCAGCTATGCTCGCGGGAAATCCAGCCCGGCTGGCGAAAAAAAAAATAGAATAAAAAACGGGACGAAAAATTAAAAAAAAACACAAAGTACAAAAAAAGTACATCTGTAAAAAAACCAAAAGTAAAATTTCACAAGAAAAGTTTCAGAAACAAACAGGAAAATGTTCAGAGAGCGTGCTCGCAATTTTAGTCACAATACCAACAAGTAATGATGTGTCCCCAACCCACTTACAATGGCTATTTCGCAAGCTTCAGGGTATACGTGTCACACGAACACCCACGGCCCAGCGCGGGAAGGTTGCCGTAATAAATCAGCCTCGCAGGAAATGTTTTGAACAATATTGCCATTCCACGTTTTTTATCTCAATACATTACATGTATAGAGATATTGTAACAGTAAGTGGGACTCTCTCTTCTCTTGAAAATTTTTCAGTGTCTTCATACAAAGTTCTTTTTCTCTGGAATTTCCGTAGCAAGCATTTATCATATAGGCCAACAAAAGTTACTATTTTTTATTCCAGAATTGTATCTCATTCTATGACTTTTTCACCGATTTATGTCCAAATTTAACCAAATCGGGCTGAAACACAGTTGAAACAAGCCTTTTTTGCACACGCTCCAAAACTTGTTTGTAGGGAACTTGTTTCCTTGTTTTTGATGATTAAGCCCCGCCTCCAAGTCTGGTTTGTAGCAGATTGGCTATGACTCATGGCAGCTACATGTTAGAGATACGAAAATGGCTACCCTCGCGACCAATTTTCTGTACTGTTGTGAGATAGACTGCTGGTACTGGTAGTGTATTGCACACTAATTCCATATACACATTGTTGTACTGCATTTAATTTATATTAGGACTTCGTCCGTTTATAGCTCCATGGTTTTAGTAATATCCATTTATGGATTGTACTGGTGTTCAGGTAGTTTTTCAGAGCAAGAGTCATGATAAGTTTGTTTGATTGCCCATCCGGTATTTTTGTATAATTACGTATACACATTGTTGTGCTGCTGAAGGCTACTTAGGCTAGGCTTAGTGCATCCTATACAGGGTTGTCACCAGACAATTTTTAGAGCCGGGTAATTTGTGACAGTGACATGCGTCCTGGGGGAGGGGTATAAGGGGAGGGGGTGCCCCCTCCCCTTTTGAAAAGTTTTCAAATCCTGATGGTGCCTACATGCAAAATGGTGGCATTTAGAAAGGGTTTTGGGCCTCAAAATTCTCCTGAGATACCTTTGTTTTTTCATGTGGATCACTGAATTTTCCTGGGATCTTTTTTTTATTTTTTGTATTTAGAGCTTCTCATCACTCACCCCAGTGTTAATGTTCCATATGCACATTGTTCTCATTTAGTATGCATGACCATTAAATCCCCCAAAAAGGAATTCACATTTTACCTGTACGCGGGAAATCATTGGTACAGCAGGCTGTCGTCTGATGATTTGCATGCTACAGTACTGTACAACATTCTTACAATGTGCGTGAAACACTTGTTCTTAGTTAAACTTGGCAAATCCCCAAGAAACGATTGGCAGTGGAACGTCTTTACATAGCTAAACAGCGAACAGTATCCAATGTACCGAGTCTTGTCTCGACATGTTTTTCGAACAGTACTCAGTGCAACGTTTCCAAGCCTAATGTGCCTAAAGTCCACACAAAACGCGAGGCCTAATGTTACTACTAAAAATGATATGTTACCCCGAAAGGATAAGGCACGAAGTTTCCTTCTTACTTTTTATTACTTCAGTTCTGGTAACCAGAACATATCGGGGAATAAAATAAACATGTATAAAAAGGTTTTGCCCTTCAACACGAAACTATTCTCGTTTAAAACTTTCTTTCAGTCAAAGTTCGTAAACTTCGTACTCGTAGGCCTACTCTGGATGTTTACAATAAACAATTGTAATGCATATAACGTATGTTAGTTACAAGCGATCGGTTTACGCTACCACCACGCTATGAATAGCGTTGTATCGATCGGTTCACTCCCATTGTGTCGGTGGTGAATAGCGAGCGAGGGGAATTTGCGTTCCTTTATTTGGAGCAGGGTTAATTACAGTTAAGCTGCGTTTGCACTGAATCTTTACCAAGTTACTTATTGGTGGTACTGTAGGCTGATTTGTGCCGGGCGGTAAGGCTGAAATTGACCTTGAGTACCGGGCCGAAATTTTGATAGCTGGGTAGCACCGCCCGGCGCCGCCCTGCGTGGTGACAACCCTGATCCTATATTAGGCCTTCATTTAGTTATAGCCACATAAGCATTGTACTGGTGGTGTTCAGGCAGTTTTGGGCCAGGGTAAGTTTGTTTGATTGCCTTACAGTGTGTTTTCATTAAGTTAAGTTTCCAACTTATATATTAACTGTGACTCCATAATTTTAACATAATGTTAATGGGATAATACAACAACTATTCATTTGGAATAGAGTGTATATTGTGCATTTCTAGAATGAAGCATCATTATGAATTAACAGCTTGTTTGGTATATTTATAACCCCCCCCCCCCCCATAAAAAAGAATTAAAAACAAAATAATCTATCACATTTTATTTTCACTGGAGTATGTATAAAAGAGGAGCCGGCCATAGCATCACAACTTTTATAAGACTATAAATATTGTATAAGGTTATGTTTTATTTATAAGGATATAAGATGTATAACTATAAGGTTATAAGAAGTATGTTTAGCTTTCTTTTGAACCTGTGATGTTTGACATCAAATATACAAAGGATTAAAAGAAAATACTAAAATGGAGAGGAACTGGGGTGGCTATTAGGGGAGGAGGCCACCCATCACTTTCAATTAAAAACTTGTAATCTACTTGTACATTTTTTTTCCAAGTCATAAATCCATGAAATCTTCATAATTGAGATGGAAAAACGTGGGTTGTTTTGATACTTGGAAGTGTACACAGTTTTGATGGTAGTCACCACTACAGTCTACAGTAACATACAGTAGGTCGATAGGCCTAGCTTTCTCAAGGCAGGCATCAAGAATATGGTCGAGTTGTTCGCCTCTTCTTATTTGACTGTTGTCATTGACGTCAAACTATATGACCAAAAAGTCCAACAGAGACTGACCCAAGATGAAGGATACCACATATAAAACGTTCTTAAATTTTCTATGACATTACTAAACCTTGCAACGCCGTTTTCTCGACAAACATGCAATGAGCGCTAAAGGCAACACTCGCAGGATGAAGTGTAACTATTCGTGGCAAAGTAGCGTAAATGCAAGTTTTATATTTGTTGTACATGATTGATATTGATAATTGTAGAGACAGAGCAAAGATATGAAACTAGGAATCGAAATTAGAACTTCCAGTATTGAGATACTGCGTCATTGATGCTCTTGTTTATATTTGTATTGTATGTTGGTTACATATTTAGCATTGAGTTAATCATGCCAAGTGGCCTAAAACATGTGATTTCAAGGGTAACTTTCATAAAGATGGCCATAGCAGTTGGGCCTTGATATCGTGCTAAGCGTGTATAGTGTGGACTGTGCCTCGTGTTTCATGGGGTGTGCATGCGGAGGAGTCAGTTAGGCTTGAGGTGTGTTTTACTTACCTAAACGGGGATATTTTACCTACTTTTCTTGAACGTCTAAGATATCATTTCGCATAACTTTACCGATCCTTTACTGACTGACCTAATTAATTCTAGAGTGGAACGAAAAAAGTTTACTCCATGAAAAGTTCCCTGGCAACGTGCCAAAAAATGTTAACAAACAGGTGTTAGACAGGGGATGAGCTCACAGTTGTTTGGCAAGTACCTGGGAAAATTCGCAGCACATGTACCGTGGTAGTTGGGTAGGGTTAAACACTGCATTTGTAAACATGTAAGCATAGTGCACGCTACTCATTGTTAGGCAGTCTAGAAACGGCTTTGCCGAACGTTGTTTGTTTCATAATATCCGAAGTTTTGTAAGTTGCACTTTTTAAAGATTGACAGACAGATTAAATCTCTTATCATTTTATAACATAATATAGCTACTCTAACTTGTCATTTTACAATTTTCATCAGTTTCATGACAATTTAAATTCAAAAAGTTGTCAATATTTTGCATCCTCAACTGCGAATTTTTCATTGCCAGACATGCAAAAATACCCAAATTTTTCGGGGGCTTTCGCCCCCAGGATCCCCACGAGGGGTTCTACCCCTTGACCCCACCAGGGCCCTAAGGCGGCCCTGGACCCCACGCCATTATGCTCACACGCTATGCGTGTTCGATGCGCGAACACCGGCGGGAAATCGGCAGTGTGTTCGCGGGAAATTGAACAAGGTTTTCCAACGGCACTCATGTTTCAAATATTGATAGAAACCACTTTAATCTTACAGCATGTAGACAGTTTACTTGAACTGAAAGAAGGCAAATCCTTTTGGAAACACCCTCAACCCATGATCACAATTCACTGGCAACTTCAAGTTTGTGGAATTTAATGGATAAAGCTTTAATACATACCTGTTTCTCCTTCTGCTTCAGTTGATCTTTCAGATTACTCACTTCTTCCTTTCTTTCTGTCAATTCTGTTTTACTGTTATTTACTATTGGAAGAAATAGAAATGTACAACCGACTGTAGCATATTGCTTCTTTATCTTAAATGAGTATAGCAAGCAATCTACCAATTGCTGTAGTAAGAAGCAGGCCTCGACAAATTTTTTTAAAACTACTCGCCAACTGGCGACCGAGTCTAAAATTCTACTCGTTAAATTTACTCGCCATTTGTTCTCGCTAAGCGTTTGTGTGATATAAGCCTAAGTAGTATGGCCTAACTTAGGATATCGTGTTATAGTGTTACTGTTAGTTGTTTACAGCAAAAACGATCTATTTAAATTGTGTTCATCAAAGTGTTTAAAATGATATTATATGAAAATATAAAACGGTGAAACATTGTTTATGACTTGCTTTGTGAAAGTGACCACAAAAATAAGCAATGGCATGGCTGACCATCTGTAACTTTCACTGGACATGACATCAGACTAATGTACCAGTGTATGTGTTAGTATCGTTAACAAGTTAAGATAACGCTTGGTACTGACAATTAGTATTATCGATGATTACTGAGTGTCCGACTTGCACCTTTCACTGGTCAGGTCTCTAGAATTATCAATTTTTTGGGGCTAAAAATTAATCCGACTTCCTGTTGTTCATTTCGAGAAATGTAATGTTATTTCGGCAAAACTATAATTTTACGTTTGTTTCCTTGAAGTTCAGTTCGTATCAATACACTTCGTAGAAAGTCACCGCACCTGAAAAATCTCTGTACATAATGCACGTAAAAAATTGTGAGCGATTTTACACAGTTATCTCCCATTGACATTGGTTGTTGAACAAAAATGCGATTTGGACTTTCTTCAAGTTCACTGCAAGAAACTTTCTTATAGTAATATACATTTACTGTTGCTGACGAAGGAAGAAACCAGCAAGCTCAGACAGCAAGCTCACAAGTTAATAGTAATTAAGACTATCGTTTAAAGGCAATGAACGAATGAGCCAGTCGCCAAAATGGCAAGCGTAATGCATTTTTTGCTCGCCAGTCGCAAAATTCTAGTCGCCATTGGCGAGCTGGTAAGGCCTGGTAAGAAGTACATTCTCTGTGTCTGCTTTAAAAGAGAATCAAATTCAGCCATGATCACTGACCCAAACTATGCAGACACTTATCAATAACGATATCACCAAACAGCTTAGAATACATTCATGTGTTGAGCATAGCCTTCTCATTATTCACACTGTACAGGATGCTCTTTCTTAACAGAAAACTGGATACACTGTTAACTTTTAAGAAACAATTCACCTTGATTATATTTGTGGATGCTTCTACCCCTTTTCTTAGCATTGATCTTCTTGGTTTAAAAACAGAAATTCACAGTCCAGAAATGGATTTTAACATTTAAGTGGTTATTCAAGTCTATGTAGGACTTGTTACTTCTGCCTACTGTACTTTAGAAGTATTATTACTTTACACTAGACACAGTCTGTAATGCCTGTAGTATTAGGTAAGTCACATCTACAGCAGTTCTTAGTATAGATCTTCCGAGTATCAATGTTTTTGGTGAACCAGGTGTTAACATTACATGTTATGTCTGTTTCTAGGTGCGGTTGTTAGCGTTATGGTGTGATACATTTGATGGTCATTTTACAGTTTCTTTCAGGCTAAATTGATGACACTGTCAGCTACCCTGTCATCTCAAATTCATAAACAAATGACTTACATGTTGCCTCCGGTGTAGCAATTTTATCCTCCTAAACATGGGGGAAAAGAAGAGAATTCGAATATTAAATTCAGAGAGTGCGAAAATCAAAATAACTATAAGATCATTTTAGTTAAGAAGCAAATTCTATGCTTTGTTTAACATAGCATGACAAACCACATGGAATAAATAATGCCATTACCAAATCAGTGGCATTAAATGCCGTATCCTTATGAAAGTAGTCCTTATTATGCCACCTATTGAAGAAAAATAAGGTAGATAAAACTGTTAACAAGGTTTGACACTTTAGATCTATAATGATCTTTATCCACAAGCAATGACATTAATTCCACTGGGATGCATCCGCATACCCACTATGAGTCCTGTACAAGTTGCCTTTCTTTAGATACTGTACCATGTTTGCAGGTCTGCTTACATTCTTTACTGACCTCAATGCCCATCAACCTCCACAAACAAAGTACTTAACATGGAGCACTCTTCTGCATACCTTTGAAGGAAATACTATTTCCCTTCATGAGAGACACACACATTAAAATATTACTAATGTTACCATTATCACTGAACCAAAACCCATTGGACAGACTGCAGAAAGTTTATCTGAAGTCTACCTTGGTTGTTCGAAGGAAAATAGTAGGTGCATGTTGTTTTAAAGTTTAATTTATTTCCACAGTGAGGGAAATGAGAGCATTTACCTAGCTCTGATCACAGCTTTTCTTAAATACTAACCAGATCAGAAATCTGCTTGTCTTTTGTGCCACTTTGAATAGGTCTCATTTCTTCAGGATCTGCAGCTGTGTGTTTCAAGAAAACATGATTACAGAATGAAATTTCCAAATGGTATTAAGTAACGCTACACCAACCTCATTACTACTTATTCAAGTAGCTGATCAAGTTTAAGCCATAATTACTTTGCTTCCATCTAAATAAATTAGAATAATGTGCATCCTTAGGTGTATGGTTTAGCATGTGTGTATATGTAGCTTGGTCAAAGAAACATTTACTCCACAGTATTTGGACACAGACACAAATCAGACATGTGCATGTGTCAGAAACAACATTAGGTGCATGGTTGGGTCAAGAATCTTGGAAACTAAAGAGGGTATAGTAGTTTCTCTCTTCAAAAACCCAAGTCAATGGATTATTCAGTTAATTAAAGTTGGTAAGTAGTTGAACGTTATTACCCAAAGTGAATACTTGTTTTTGACACAGCAGTTATGCTTGATAGAATTGCTGGAACTGAAACTTTACTCAATTGAAAACTGAAACCATACCAAACTTACAATCACAATGAAACTTAAAATAACAGTGTAGCTTAACTTTCAGTTAGGTCCCTTAATGCAGCCCATTATAGCCACATACAAGTTAACACATTTTCTGTCATCCGAAAACAGGTTTTTCAGCACTGGTCAGACTTCTCTGTATTATAGATAAGTGCCAGCTCTATGTTACCTTCTCCTTAAACTGGTAAAACCAATTTTATTAATTTTACTACAAAAAAGCACAAACCATCTACACTGACTTCCTTACATTACTGGTAACTAATTGAGCCAACAATTCTATTAGGCATTTGGCCCTTTATAAAGTATATGACCAAATAAATATTAACTAAGATATCAGTTGAATTCATGCGCTGCACTGCAGTGTTGTTATAATACTCTTGAAGCACAGGACTTTGTACAGAGTACTGAAGAGGATAACCCACTTATTGCTATTGTAGTTTGAACTACTGTATAGCTTGTAACATAATATGAACTTGGATATTATTGGTAATAGCAATGTACTGCAGGTACAGGGCAAAGTTTTAAGGATATTTTATTCTGGTTGTCCATCGGTCAACCAGGCCTTACACTCTGGATGTACGATAATTTTAAAATTCTAGCTAAAACACAGATTAAAAACCAATATGTATACTGTATCTCCAAAGTCATCTAAAGGTGATACCTATGCTAAATTAATGATTTGACCTAATTAGAGAAATTTGGTTACAATGCATTCTGAATTTGATGTAAAAAACTGGTCTTCAGTTGGACAGCCAAAGTTAATTTTGGTTTCTGATGCCTTGCCAAAGGCAAAAGGAATCTATGCAATGGTGGTGTATTTTTTGTGGGATTTATGTTATGCTTTTGTAATAACAGAAGTGCTCTTTGGTGCAATAAACAATGTAATGAAATGTGAAGAAATATTGAAGAAAGGAGTGGACACAGATATTCATCCTGCAGACTTCATTCATACTTTAATCTGATCATCATCATCTCTCCCTTTCATCTCACTTCTCTTTCTACTTTGGCCTTATTAATTTTTTCAATTCACAGTTTTATTTTAGCTATCTGTCCATTTGTCTAGTTAAAACGTCTCCTTAGTCTGTTGTAGTTTCAGTTAGCCTCTGAAGAATATCCTGCAAGGATGTTACTAACAGTTGGGAAGCAGACCCAGGGTTCGTCGGAATTTATTAAGCTTTGGTGACGTCACACATTTTGAATTTCGGCGGTAATCGTTCACAGAGACACAAGAAATAAATGTGTGTTGTTTTCATTAAAACCTCATTAAAATGTCTACTGAAACTGAAAACTAAGATGAAAACTAAGATAAAAGGGTTCTGACTTACCAATAGCAATAAATTCGAACAGAATGACTCACAGGAAAGCCGCTAAATTACAGGTGATATTTAGGTCACGGCTGCAAAAGCCGCAGCGACCGATCATGAAATCGGCTCAAAA
>JAIPMN010186132.1:4158-21328 GCA_020650975.1 Apostichopus californicus
CCCCCCCCCCCCCGCCTCCTACGCCTATGTGTCTAGTGTTCGGTTTCGGAAATATCTGGTATTTTTTCATTTCCTTCAACGAAACGAAGTTTTATCATAGCCGTTATAAGAGGGTTTAATATTTGTACACCAATAAATTAACTGTGTCTGAATTTTCGAAAATTTCCTTACCAACATTCTTCATCATACTTCCCTCTACTCGTGTAATTTTGACCGGTCTGTTAGTGGTTAAAGGAGGTTTTTCTATATTGGTTGTCCATAGATAACATTTTTTGCAACATGATGGGTATGTTTTGAAGTGAGTTTATTCACGAGAAATGTGAAAAGTGGGGCTGTCTGGTATTGTGGGCCGCGACGTAGAATCACCTACAAAAGCAATGATTCACAGGACATGCGATGAGGTCGAACATGATGTGTGACTGGTTAATCTTCAAAAAGGTTATGGATGGAGAAAAAACTATTGGGAAATACTTGGTTCTCAGGCAAAAGTGTACATCTGGTTGGTCATTTTCAAGCCCGAGAAGTGCCATTTCCGGTGATCTGGGGGGTATTAAAACCAGAAATTTTCTTGTACGCTGCGCGCCAACCGATGGTGGCGCTCCGCTTAGATAGTAATTCGCGCCCCCCGGGTTAGAAAATCCTGGATACGCCCCTGCAATGTGTCGGATGATATACCATTTACGACGTAACGATATTTTGGGCCTAATATCGGTAACAAAGCTACTAAGTGTTGTAATTAAATTGGGTTTAATCAATTTACTGCTCTAAGAAAATTTATGTTCTGTGCAAACCTAGGCTAGGCTAGCTATGCATACAGATAGGATATAATGCAACATCATGAATGTGTTCTATCTTATCCGTATTTCCTGATGTCAGCCGCAAAGTTTGGATATACGCAAGATCACAAGAGAGTGACATTTATCCGATAATTGTCTACCTATCTTTTGATTATTTAGGTCATACAACGACGCGTTGATGGATCCATCGGTTTTAATCGAACCTGGGAGGAATACAAAAACGGTATTAGTTTCTTAGGCAGTGCATTTCTAATTGGTAACGAAAGGTTAGCTCACTTGATAAACCAAAAGAGGTACCAGCTGCGCCTCGAGTTGGAGAATTATGCAGGCCAGTCATATTACTTGACATACGACAATCTTCGCATTGCCGATGAATGGGGGAATTATTCTATAACAAGTCTTGGTGTTGTCGAAGGAACAACAGGTTTGATTGTTTTTAAAATTTTCTCCATATCTTTGTACTCAAAACGAAAATTGAAGAATGCTTAAAGAAAAGTTTCAACAAAGAAAACGGATAACATCCACAACTTAATATATTGATTAACATAGTATATAATACTCGGAGCAAAAATGTAATATTAGTGTATGTTTGACAACAATATGTATAAGTTGAAGGAGCTTCATATATATCAAACCTTAATTTCACTTGATCTTTTGTTAAAAATCAGCAAATGTTCCGAGAGTCCAGATCATCACGATGGTAAGAACGATTCGCTAACAACGTAATGTCATAACAGTGAGTAAACACTTCTAGCTAGGATTGCTGTGGTTTCATTTCCTCAAGATTTCAAAATCACCTGGTGTTCAACCAACAAGAATAATTATGATAAAACATGTGACAGAACTTGTGAAAATCTAACTGATTGTGTCATGCCGGATCCAGCGGATCCAGAGAGATGCCTTTGTCCAGAAAACCACATGGTTTTTGGAGACAGCTGCATACCTCAAGAGCAATGTGGCTGTTACGTCCAAGGAAAATGCGTCGTATAAGCAGTAAGTTTATTTTGATGCAGTTCATAAGTCTTAATAAATATTATAAAGTACACTATAACACAAAGTCTAGTATATCAATGGAATGATATTATTTTTTCCTCGCTGTGTTATTAATTTTAATGATTATTGATGATAATGATTTTTATTTCCATTTCGGATGTACATATTCTTGCACAAGTCTGCTAATTTGAGACCTAGCGAAAATAAAAGGCGTCCGACGCAATAACACCCATAAGGATGAACTTTACTTAATATATTTAAAACGCTTATAACCGTTTAGTAGAAGCAATTTCAGTTTGTCCCAAAAGAGCGTTACATATGTAACAAATTAACATTTATTTTACTTTGTATGGAATATGTCGTTTAACATTTATCATTTCCAGGAAGGTGAATCATACATTAATTCCGACTGTTCCTTACGGATAACTTGCAACAGTAACGTACTTACAAGTGAGAGTTACAGTTGTAGTGCAGACGCAACCTGCGACGAGCGGAATGATGTCCGTAGATGTTACTGTAACGAATGGTTTGAAGGCGATGGTCTTACATGTACCCGTAGTGGACCGAGAGATTGTTCCGATCTTTACACAGCAGATAGAAGAAATAGCGGAAAATATACTATTTATCCCGCTGAAAGCTCCGGTTTTGAAGTTTATTGTGAAATGTATAGTGCGGGGTGGACGGTGAGTTTTAAGTATTGAAAAATAAATACTTTGCCATGTTAACATTGTATTGTCTCACATGACAGGACTACCTTCACTAATATTTGGATTAAATAATTCAGTTATTTAATTAACTTGATCCATCTTCCTACTAGTTAAATCCAATTGAGTCATTGACCTACACAAGGTCATTTCTCTTAATCATCGTAACACAATGAGGTGTAAACCCAATTACATATATCACTCACATTTCAATCGATAAACTCGTTGATTCATTTTCTAGATTTTGCAACGACGTACAAGTAGATCCGTCAACTTTTATCGAAACTGGTATGAGTACAAAATCGGCTTTGGCATTCCCACAGGAGATCACTGGATTGGCAACGATAAAATATACAAATTGACAAACCAAAAAACCTACCAACTTCTAATAGAAAAGACAAACACGGAAGGATCAACATACCACAGCCGTTATTCATCTTTCAGTATCAGTAACGAGGGAGACAAATACCAACGCTGGTTTGTATTGATCATGATATACCATATCAACCAAGCTACTATATGGTTAAACTCTTCTGGGAACCTTAGAACTGCTGCAGAATGTCAATTTATCTTTTGATTGAAATTTATTATTAAAGAATAAAATCATTTAGTTTTCATAACTATGACTTAAACGTTTCAAAAAAATTAATAAAAATAAATTACATTTGCCAATGCAATATTCGTTCATGTAATTGATTAAGAGGCCAGTGATAATACAATTTTTTTTATTTATTTTTTTTAAAGACCAGTCGACACGAGTTGTATGTGTTACCTTCCCGAAGTGCATTGCCTGCCTTATATCTTACTATACTGAATGCATAATCAGATAATAGGTAAATCGTTATTCCGTCGATATCAAATAGAAGTGAAAACGTCAGATGTAAGATGAGACGTTTACGAGAGAAGATGATGACAAACGATGAGAATATTTGAAAACCTAGTATGTTGTAAAGTTAAGATTAAACTTTTCAATTGGCTGAGGGTGGGTTCTTCAAAAAATGAGCTGTTTACAGTTCTACTCATCGTACCTTGAAATCGCTTTACTATATATTATTCGTCGCAAAAGTGAACGAATACTATAAATTATGCTATTTATCTAAAGAAATATATTAAGTACGATGTTATGATCTATGGTCCCCAGAATAATGGTCAGAATTGGAAAGTCTCCAGCAAAAGCTTCAAATTCGTAAACTGCGAAAGCTCAAAGACTGCTATATGAAACCAAACAAATATAAAAGAACTATACAAAATGAACACAACAACAAATGCACTGACAACCGCTAATTACAGCAAACTAACACATGTTAGCCTAATAACGTGTAGTATGAGAATAAGAAAACTTTACCCCCCAAAAAGAATAACGGTATACTCGCTTACTTCCTGCCAGGTAACAATGCTATGGAAGCAAATTCAGGACATCGATTCGGTACGCACGATGAAGATAATGATGGATCGAGTACCTTCGACTGCGCAGAAAATCACCGAGGTGGCTGGTGGTATCCAAATGATAGTAATACGGGCTCTACCAGCAACTGCTACTCATTCAGCAACCGTGTAGCTACAGGTGACTACGAGTACTCTGACTGTTCCTGTTATTATTTTGATTATTGTTGGAATTTTGATGGTCGTCCCTATTACAAATGCTATAATTGTGATGGCTCCAATTATTATAGATGCTGCGCAAACAAAAACCGGGTCTATGAGACATTTTCTATTCATCGGCTCCTCCAATCTCAACGGTGATAACTCGTTCGACGATTACCGCGTTATCTTCTGGAACAATCTTCACGGTTCTGATTGCGGTATAACAACAACAAAAATGAAAATCCGTCCAGTTTAATGATCAAAGTGGTGAATTTGAAGTCTCCAGGGTAACAAGGACAGGAAACGGTTGGCGATATAATTGAAATAAGGAAGTACATAGCAAAGCTAGCGGATGTTTGTGTATTTGGAAGATGGAAGTGAATGAAAGAAACACCAATGAGCCGATGAACATTCTATAGTCATTTCATCACGTACATTATCATTAACGTTGATCTGTTATCATCAAAGGTGACCATCTGTTTACTTCCAATGCAATAATATGTTATGCTGTAAACTACCAAACGACGGTGTGGGAAAGGTAGCATATGAAACTCGATTGCGTTTCATACTTTTCGACAGTTTGCGATCAAAGCATTGAATTTCGATATTTGTTAATCAACATGTTATCAGTAACGATGGCACCGAGAATATTATGAAATGATGCAAATATACAAATAAGGACCTTACATCAGTATGCTAACCAGTAATATTCCTTTCCAAAAGTTGCGATTATATTTAATAAAAGCAAGTGGCAATGTTATGACATAACCTAACTAGCAACAACATCTTATACGTTTCGATGTACTTTCTGGGTTGTTAATGTAGTTTGTTTGCGAGATAATGTCTACTACTCGAGACTAAAGCGCAATGGTTTATGCAGAAAGAACACAACCAACCGAAACCACCCATATATGTTCTCTCATTATTCCCGAATCAATATCATCAAATTGATACAAATATATGATACATTAGCTTTATATAATGAAATAAGTGTTTATATGCACAGGAAGTTGATCATATATAACCAAGGTTCTGTGCGGCTCCTGTAATTAAATATTTGCTGATGTTACATACTTAATCAGACTCACTAACTTACCATTGATCTGTGTAGCTTTCTTTCTCCCTCACTTTTCTCCATGTAAGAATATATAAATTATTGTTTTCCCGATTTCCCAATTAAGCCATGGAGATAAGTAACATAACAGAAAACGAGAATATCTAAATTACCTTGATATCGGTATGATAAAACGAATGGATACATATGAAACAGGCACACTTTGATTTACCGAAGTACTGTTATCGTTGGAGTCATTGCAGTTTCACTCTACTTTCAGTTATTACTGAATAAATTTCAAATAATTTCTTAATAGGAAGGATTGGAGTAAAAACAAACATTCAAACTAAACGCGGGTATTAGTAAATAGACAGACAAATTGGTAGACAACTT
This sequence comes from Apostichopus californicus, assembly GCA_020650975.1. Classification (NCBI taxonomy): domain Eukaryota; kingdom Metazoa; phylum Echinodermata; class Holothuroidea; order Aspidochirotida; family Stichopodidae; genus Apostichopus; species Apostichopus californicus. The sequence goes on from JAIPMN010186132.1 coordinate 9,684, forward strand.
TTAATAAACAAAGGTTGAAAAGGTGGACAGATTATAACAAAGCAACAATACCCACATACTTCACTGAAAGCAACCAACTCGCTCTTTCCTGCAAATAGTTAAATGTGACTAGGATATTTTCTGAATGTCATAGCATTGTGTTCATGTATGGATTTCAAATACAACAATGAAAAGAAAATGATATTTGAGATGACCTACTGTGGTACATCCCTTAATTTGTTAAACCAATATCCAATTATACTGAACAAATATAGTAAATGAAGAAACAGTTACATGGAAAATTTGTCGATGCCGTCACATAATTGACAGAATTGTTAGCATTCACAATTATTCGAGTGATTTAAGAGAGGGCGTTGGACTTGTGATCCAATAATTGCTGGTTCGGTTCCTGCCTGATTCATTACGTTGTGTCATTCGGCCAGATGCTTTTGATCTCAATTGCCTCTATCCACTCATAGGTTAAATGGGTACATGTGAGGCAGTATGCAACTGCAGCCATTAAGAGGGATTGTCTCTGGTACAGGTTATTATTTACCAGGGGTAACAAAATGTCTGCAAAGCGCTTTGAAGCCTATCGCTGGTACTAAGCACAATGTAAATCGAACAGTATGATTATGATTTATATACATAACAATAAAACAAATATTTAAAGGAATTCAAAAAGGCCAACTTAATTTTACACGATTTATATACATGTATGATGTTTCGGTATTAAATGAATGTTCTGACATATTCAAGTTTACACTGTAAGCCTTATCTGAATGAACGAGATGTTATTGTTTTCCCATCGTAGTAAGTTTTTGAGTTATTGTTAACACTGTGACAGAGCCATTACCGATACCCTTATTCGCCACGTACCACAATCCAAAATGGTTTGAGGTGATTCATATACATGTATTGTGTTCTGGTACTAATTCTACATGAAAAAGGTTGTGCATTATCGGACTGATTAACATGTACACGGGACTTATTTTCATCTCCATGAATAAGATGATATACCTTTTTCTTCTCATTTAAGTAGCTTTATTGGTGTATGTTTTTGAATTTCACTTGGGCCACTTCCAATACCCCATATCCCTCACTCATCATTGCACGAGAGAAAGTTATAACAACGTATACAACGTTCCGACAATGTAATCTAATTGAATAAATGATTAAATAAATATTGACGGATATTGCTAAAATATTGGTGGAAAAATATGATTGAATAATCGCTTACAATTCCACAAATAAATATTTCATAAAGTATATGATGTAAAGGTTCTCCCCCCGATCCATATACCCTCTGGAATCTTCCGATTGTACTTCGTTTTAGAACTTTAAAAGAACCATTTCCAATATCTCATAATCCTAACGTATCTCAATCCTGTACAACTTCATTATATATAAACAAAGGTGGCGTTTACGACACTTGAAATCAAAAGATCTTTGTTCACTTATATTTGATTGGTTAAAGACAAATAAGCATGAATTTTCATTTTTATATCCTAGTATCGGTGAAAATCGATTTGTCTATACTTGGTCCCCTGTTATTCATGATCTACATATGAATGATATCAGTGCTTCTTCTGACAAAGTAAGTTTTACAATGTTTGCTGATGATACCACTATTCTCTATTATCATAAAGACCTTTCAGAAGGGGCAATATTAATAGGAGAGTTACATGTACCAAACTTTTAGGAGTTACTATTCATGGTAATCTAAATTGGACATTGCATATTAATAATGTATGTAACAAAGTATCATTGTCTGTAGGCATTTATTTATATATTTAAAGATGTACTTGATTATAAAGTTCTTCTATTGTTGTACAATGCACTGATCTTGCCGGTAATTTCTTATGCTAATATTACGTGGGGTTCGGGTCACAGTTATACTATTACAAATGTATATAAACTTAAGAAAATGGCTGTACTCATTATGTGCAACGTGGTTTTATTGATCATATTCCACCCATGTTTTAAAAACTAGATGTAATGACCATTAATGGTGTATTCATGTTTCGCCTTGTAAATAATCTTCTACTTGATACAATAAGTAGCTGCATACAGTATAAATTTGAAATTCAAAACTATGATACACGCAGTGCTGCTTTTTTCGTAATATTATCTATTTTACTGGTATTAATCTCTGGGATTCATTGCCAAATATTATTAAGGAAATTTGTACAGTAAATATATTTAAGAAGAGTCTTAAACTCTACCTTACTCAAGCATGATTACTCATGTGTGTAATACTTAGTCTACTCGTCTCTTTTAACCTTTATTTGTTGCTTATTCCCTCCCCTACCTAATACGTTTTTTTTCTAGCACGGCGGCCATACTTTGTATAAGTTCTCCTTTATCTCAGTGTACACTTGTTGTTTATTTTTAATTCTTGATTTGTTCTTATAATTATTTGATTTTCTTATATGTATTATTTTGTATTTTGTTTGCACTGTGATGATGAATAAATGATTGATAAATGCTTTAACACAAGAAGTATGAACTCCGATTTCTCGGCACAGATAATAACGTCTAACAATATGCCTTTTTCTCATTGTAGTAAGAATCCAGCCACGATTCGTCCATAATTCAAGATGCATTTCCTTGTGATGTTGTCATATCGAACACGTGGAACATTGCTACGTGGCTCAATCACATGTTATCATACGGTTTATATGTCAATCAGATTCCGTTAAGTATCGTATGTTGCCAGCCACGTTGTTTAGCATATAGTAGCTTGTACATGCCAGCAATGAAAATTAAAGGCATAACCTTGTAAATGATTGTGTAAAGTTAAAGCAGTTAAGGTATCTTGGAATCATAATACGTAACATGGCGTCCGTCAAATTGCGCATGGAATGGGTAGTTCCTGGTCATGATCATTTAAAGTGAATTGTATCATTTCAACAGTTCACAGCATAACTTATATTGTAATAAATAATATACTTATATGTGAAAAAAACAGCCGATACTCATAACTAGTACAGTAACTAGAAGTGCCACCTGTAACACATGTTACCGTGTTACGCAGTTGTGGGACATGAACAATAGTAACATGTGTTACAGGTGGCACTAGTAGTTACTGTACTAGAGATGTGTTTGAAGTGAAGTAGGTACTGTACCGTTTGATTCCAGTTCACAACTCTCTTTACACTACGCCAATTCGTCATTACGAGAACGAAGAAAGGACATGTTCCGGTATACCCATAGGCTATCTGATAGCATAAAACGACTAGAATCGACTTCATTATCTAATGGTGTGTTTAAGAACTCACACCCAATGGTTGACACAGCAACTACTGTTTTGTCCCACAACCGTGTTTCAATAATTATCAGCAATTACTACTTTGTGTTCAAAACATGTGTTACAGGACATGAACAGTAGTTAATATACGAGCCATGAATATCAGGTGGAAAACAATATTACTGTTGTTGTTTTAATCAAATTATTGATAAGTTTTAACAACCCAGTAAATAAAAACAAAACCACATCTTTAAATAGAAATACTATATTCCTTGATAGGCCAGCAGAATTTACTTTCCCTGTGATTCGTCTAATATCCGAAAGGTGCTGTTTGATATTGATATGTCACGATTCCGAGCGATTTGGTGTTAAAGAATGTTAATACGTTGAGAGCGTCTTTTGCATGCATTATGTCCCATATCAGTAGAAAGGTTTAAACGACTAACAAACACGGTTCTCAGTGCTTATCATTTGCAGTTCCATATTCGACTTAATATATGTTAATTCGTAAACATATGTGGTAAGCTTTAGATAATGAAAATATAGTAATTTAATCCAGTAATGGTCAAAATACTGATAATTTGACATTTATTGTGTGAGATGTAAACAACCATTTTTATCCCTTTCTTGTGGTTGAATCTCGACTTCTTAAATTCTAACTAACAATTCGAGATAAAGGAGCTTCTAAGTAAACAAAGCACATATTTATCCTGTAATAATAATGACCCTTACATAATATAACAGATGTCGACATGGGCCACACTAGATTGCATACCATAAATTATGGATCTTAAATGTGACCAACTGATAAATTACGTGGTGTAAATGGACATCCGTACGTATGAAGGTCCCGCCTTGGGTAACGATTTCACGTGCATTACTTCTGTCACTGTCTCAGAAGGTCAGCAAGTCTCTTCTTTATTTCGTGCACCCTTTTTTTCTCTATTTCATTTTGGATCAATGGCAGAACTTCGAAGCAAATATATTTTCGTCTTTGCGGTGTTGCTGCTTTTAAACTCAAATGGTTTTCGGGTAAGTCTCTAAAATATTAATAAAATGAAATTAATTTCTTCAAAGTAAACTTGAATTAATTTGTTTTACTTGTATCATTTTTTTCACTGATTTACAATTTGGAACTCAGTATTTCATTAACTTCAGATTAAAAACTTATTTTTTGTTTAAATATAAAATATATAACAACGGTCCACCTGCACTGACTTGTTACCCTCGAGTATTTGTAGAGAATATTACAATTGGTGAGCTATCCGCTCTATTCAACTGTAACTTATTTGAAACTTAGATATTTTTGTTTTAAATGTTGTGCGTTATCGAGCATTATTCTGAACACAATTATCTCTCTTTATTACTTTATTGCATTATTATCTTGCCCTTATATTTTCTTCTGATAGCCCCACTATTCGTACTGTCCATTCTGTATCATTTGTTGATACCCATTTATGAATTACATCATTGATTTTTTGAGAATCAAACAAACACGTAAATGGAAAAACTACAACAGAATTTTACCAGGCAGAACATCTACCTTTTACATGTCTATAAAGAGGCTAAACTATTTAAAATCAACACGAATCTCTTTGGAAGAGAACTTTGAAAAATACAAAATACATATACATATTGATATTTCTAAATGTTATTTCTTAAATATATCTCAAATTCACACAATTCTGATTTTAATACAACAAGTTTCTCGTCCATATTGAGTGCAAAGCCTAAGCGGTCTTGTCACGAGTGCATAAGGCTTTCAAAACCCTACATATGATTAAGTATCCATTAACCTATGCTAAGAAAAATAACGTTATGATTAACTTGTGAACTAATTATTTGTTTACCAAAGAGAATATCTGATAAAATTTATAATGCGAATGTATAAAACAAGTAACAATTTCAAAACAAACTTGAGAAGTTGTTCCTTCACGATGATAATTTGTTCCTTCAATTCATAAAATAATTCATATTTTCCGAATACAAAATTTATCTCTCGGTCAAAATGACTGCCCAACTAGTATGATAAAATAAATAAATAAAGTTCAGCTTTTGATTTTTAAAAGAACAAATATCCATACGGAAATGATAATTAAACTTTTAAATAAGTGTAATATCTAAATTGCTATATTAACAACGTTATACTGATATGATCAATCTGTTGGATGTAGTATTCGAAAAAAATAATTCCTCATACACAGAAGTTTAAGATGTCAAAATTAAAGTATCGATAAATTTTTCGTGTACATAAAAATGGCAGCTTTACGCAGTATAGCAGAAATGTTTTTTTTTTTTTGAGCTAAGAAAACCTCAGTATTGTAACAGTAAACATTAGAGCAATCCAAGCACTTTCAAATTGGCTTTTCACAAAATTGTTAATATGTTTAGTATTACAATATACAACTTACAACAACTTGGAAATTTGCTTCTTGGCAGGTATCTGTAAAACATTACACAACCAACGCATTAATGTAACACACTTTTCAATACAGGCAAGTACGTACGAATATATATGATCAGTACATCATGTAAATACCCAAGAGGAAACAGAATGTATCTTAAAATGATCAACACTTATTAGCCAAATATCCCCAAAACACCTTATATTTGATACAGGTAATTTGGCAACCAATATTTAAAATCCAAATATCACCGTTTTATACTAGCATTATACTGAAAAATCGTCTCCATTAGTGTTATGTACAAAATGTTTATCTTAATAATTCTGTATTTTGTCTTGAAACATTTTTTTTATGACCAAGCAGTGTCAATCCTAATATTCCTTCTTAAAATGTATTAACCTCCTAATTTCAATCGTTCCCCTTACTATTTTGCGGGTTAAGGTAACATTGTATGTTCATCAATGTATTGTTTCCTTCTGGCGGTCATAGCATCGTATTACACATATATCTGTTAAAAATGTATTTGATTCGGTCATGTGCGTTAATCATAGGAATGATTTTTAACGCATGTCAATGTAATAATCATAAACTAAATGTAAGTATTTAAATAGTCGACATATTTGTAAGAATTTTGGATGAAACGGTGCTTTAAGAATAAAAATAAAGTACGACAATTACATACTAAATGTTATGAAAAGTTATAGAAAATAAAGTATCACATAAAAAAAATAATGTGAAAAGTTCTTAGTTTTGAAATTGTGCATGTAGCATCAGAAATAGCTTCTACTAACCGACAATAAAAAAAAAAAGATTCATGCTGAGAATTTTTTTTATTTAAATTTGTACCAAACCAATATCAATAAAAAGGAGAACAGTAAACAGAAAACTTGTTTATTACCATAACTCAATTATCCCAGACAAAAACATAAATAAATGTATATATCTTCTCGCTGTGCGTTTCCGTTGTAAAGTTCCTAATTCTGTTCAAATGAACAAAACTGTAGAAATGTTAAAATTTATAATTTAGAGCTTTCTTGCCCGTTGTCGACAATACAGGCTTGTAGCCATCATTTCCTCGTTCTTCCTAGCAACGTCTGTAATTAAAAATATTTAAAATGTTACCGTGCAACACTTGATCACGTGGGCAAGAACGGTTACTATTCAAAATCGTGTTGTTTTTAGTGAGTCTAGACGAGGTTTTATTGTCAAGAATTTTCAAAATGGATATATACAGAAACTCTATAAATTGCCTTACAAGAAGCTTAAACGTTCTTGTAACGAGAGCATATGGGTTTTGAAACCCTACATATGATTAAGTATCCATTAACATATGCTAAGAAAAATAACGATATAAATAACTTGTGAACTAATAATTTGTTTATCAAAGAACATATCGCATGAACTTAAAAAATGAGTATGTATACAACAAGTAACAATATCATAAAACAACTCGCGAAGTTATTCCTTCACGATGACAATTTTTTCTGTCAATTCATAGAAGTATTCATATTTTCCGAATACAAAATTTATCTCTCCGTCAAAACCACTGCCAAACTTGTATTATAAAATAGATCAAGTTCAGCTTTTTATTTTTTAAAAGAACAAATATGCATACGAAAATGATACAAACACTTTTGAACAAGTTTAATATCCGAATTGCTATATTTACAACTTTATACTGATATGATCAATCTGTTGGATTTAATATTCGAAAGAAGCATCATTCCTAATACAAAGACATTTAATATGTCAACATAAAGTATCGATGGTATTTCGTGTACATACAAATGGCAGCTTTACACAATATGGCTGAACAGTTGTTTTTGCAAGACGAGCTAAGACAACCTCAGTATTGTAACAGTTTATGTGTGAAATATTTAACAATCAATTTTACACTACAAAAACAGTACTAGATCAATTCGACATTAGAGCATTCCAAGCACTTTCAAATTCTCGTTGACAAAAGTGTTAATATGTTAAGTATTACAATGTATATCTGACAACAACTTGCAAATTTGCCCTCTGGGCAGGTATCTGTAAAACATAACAGAATAAACGCATTAATGTAATACCCTATTCAAAACAAGCACGTACGAATAAATATTGATCAGTTCATCATGCAAATAAACAAGAGGAAACGAATGTATCTTAAAATGATCAACAATTATTTGCCAAACATCCCCAAAACACCTGATATTTGATACAGGTAATTAGGCAACCGATATTTGTAAGCCAAGAAACCCCGTCTTGTACTAGCTCAATACTGAAACATCGTCTCTAATAGTTTTATGTACAAAATGTATTTTTTGATATTTTTGTATTTTATCTTGAAATTTTCTTTTCATGACCAAGCAATATCAAACTTAATGTTCCTTCTTAAAATGTATCAACCCCTAAATTTCAGTCGTTCCCCTTACGATTTTCCGGGTTAAGGTAACACTGATTGTTCTCCAATGTCTTGTTTCCCTCTGGCGGTCATTGTATTGTATTACACATGCATCTGTTATTAATATGTTCGATTCGGTCATGTGCGTTTATCATATGGATGATTTTGACGCTATCAATGTAATAATCATCAACTAAATATAGTTATTCTAATAGCCAACATGTTTGTAACAAGTTTGCACGAAACGCCGCTTTAAAACTAAAAATAAAGTACCAAAATTATAACCTCAATGTTATGAAAAGTGATAAGAAATTGAGAATAAAGTATAATACAAAAAAGTCAATGTGAAACGTTGTTAGTTTTGCAATTTTGCCTATAGCATCAGAAAGATCGTCTACTAACCCACAATAATAAAAAAGATTCATGCTAAGATTTTGTTTTTTTAAGATGTACCAAACCAATGTCAAGAAAAAGGAGAATAGTAAGACAGACTTGTTTATTAACATTACTCAATCATCCCAGACAAAACAATAAATCAATGCGTATGCCTTCTCGCTGTGCGTTTCCGTTGTTAAGTTCCTGATTCTGTTTTTTAAAAGAACAAAACTGTAGAAATGTTATAATTTATGATTCAGAGCTTTTTTGCCACGTTGTTGACAATACAGGCTTTTATCCATCATTTCCTCGTTTCTTCCTTGCAAAGTCTATAATTTAAAAATATTGAAAATGTTACCATACAAAACGTGTTCACGTAGACAAGAACGGCTATGATTCAAAATCGTGGTGTTTTAAGGGAATCTAGATGATGTTGATTGTCAAGAATTTTCAAAATTGATATAACTTTACAGAAACTCTATAAATTATTTTACAAGAAGTCAAATTTAAAAATTTGATTTGTCTGTTGAACAGTTACTTATCATGTCTTTTAAAGTTAACAGATATCGTTTACTTAGGTACTTAGATTTAATCATAACTACTTTGACAAAAATATCGTTTTAGAGAAGAATTTTTGCACGACTGGTATATCATTAGCTTCTTTCTCCCAACATACTTAATTAACGAGTTATCGGATAATCTCAGCACATGTACACCAGGTAAGAGTTGTCGTGAACCAATGCACAAATAAAATACTAACTAATTCTAATATGTTATATTCAATAGGATAAATGTGATGTCTTACTGAATTAGACGGATCGTGCATTTCATGCAATATATCTGAAGTATTTCCTCCTTCAACGTAGTATCTTACTTTCTTTCATACAAAGCTTTGCGTACAGGCGTCAAATGACACTTCCTTTTATATCAAGGGAAGAAAAGAAAAATATGTGTCGTTATGATATTATGTGTTATCCTTGACTTAGGATACTTCAGAGAATTACGCCAACCAAAGGTCAACAAAAACTATTCATGCACGTTTTGTTATGAACAAGGATGTGTTTTCATGGGAGCTGGGTTCACGGGGATGTTGTGGGGCTTTCAAGAATGGTGTTCTGTCTTAAATAGATACAGTACACGTAAAGTTGCCAAAAGAGTATCCGTTTTTGCTGATGTAGACAAAGGGTAATCAAAACAGTTTTCGTTATGGATACGCTAACTTGTCTTTTTTATTATACATAAGGTTATTTTGATTGAGCGTGAATCGTCATACATGTGTTAGACTTTGCCCAAATATTTTCTACTCCGATCTTAAACTTGTTTTTTTTATTTATAAAAATATAAAATATTACTTGAACAATGTTTTTGTAGGTTACAGATAACTTTGCATAATGTGTGTACATTGAAAGCCTTAGTTATTGCATACGTTCTGAGTACAATATTTCTAAAAATATCGACATATTTTCTATGAGCAAAACGTTGTTGTCGCAAAAAGTTGTTGCAGCAGTTGTAGCTTTCAGGCGAACGAATGTTGACAATTAGCTTCAGTAGCTGGGGCGTAAAACGTATACGTGTGTTGTGATGTTGAAGACAAAAAAGATATATTGTGTTGTTGATGCTTGTCCAAGTCAATCAAGTGGCTTGTACGTATTGAAACAAACAATACTCTTCTTCACAACGGATGAATTTTCAATTGTGGTTGCTCTTTTTTTGGACATGTTTTCAAAACTTGGCTATTTTCAAGCTTTTGAGGGTAAATTGCTCGTTGTCCCAGTGTATAAGTACCTCATTAGCATAATATATCAAGTTTCCCGCTATAGATAATTGCACTTAACTTACTATACGAACACCACTAGGATAATGCTGATGTTTGTACTTTTGATTTTCTTTCAATAATATATTGTAGGTTTTTTTTTCGTTTTCTCATATAATATGTCATTTACATTTCAATTAGCATAATACACAGGGAATTATTACTTTCATCTGCTTATCGTAGTTATGATCGTTTAATTAAGTTAGTGTATGGTGACTTATGATTGTTTTATGTATAGTAATGATAAATAAGAAGTATTAGAAGACATGCAAACATACATATAATCATATTTTCAAACAATTAAAGCTATTCAATAAAACCTACTTTCAATATTAGCTATGCTTATAAGCAGTAAAATCAATGTTAAAGAAATATTAAGATTGCGAAACATTCTATTACTGCTTAGATTTTGGAATGTGATATTTTCTTTCCGTTCTTATCATCTTTTTCTATAATAATTGTCAAGTTGGAAATAGTTCATTTATTTGAATCAAAAGCGAAATCAGATTTTATTTTAAGAGGCTATACAATTCTGTTTTGTATATTTAAACTTAAAATGATAGTATATGTTAAAATGAAGGTGTAATAGATAGGCGTATGTCCTGTTTGTTGTGATACATTGACCTTCGTACAACCTTCTTAACTCGATATTGTTTCTTCAGAATGTACTTTGCTTAATCGTACATTTCCTTTATTTTTTGTTACATCAGATATCCTCAAGCACAAGAGTCAACGATTCAAGTAAGTTTTCGTTCTGTAAGGGTAACGGTTAATATATACTTCCGAAAACTAACCAATTAACATAAATTTGTTATCTAAATCATTATTTGAAAACAGTTTAATATAGAAAGGAACCATATAGATGTACTTCATATGTGGTACTTTCTCCTATTTCAATTTGTAAGATAAATAATAATTTACAATTCTCAATAATTTCCTTGCACTGTGTATTGAAGTAGTTTTATCGCTGATTTGGGGTAAATTGTAGATACTCAGCGATAATAAAACTGAAGAAATACAAGTCAGTAGTCAATATTTATTTCAAGCAATAAAAATAGTTCCGATTATATTTATTCATATTTGTTAGTAATTTGTGCAAAGTAAGTTGGCCTGACGTTTCGATCCTAGCAGGATCTTCTTCAGAGGCTAAATGGCAAGTAACAGTAGCAGAAGGGACAAAACACGCACTTTGTTTAGACTTTGTATACTGTAGGCTTGTTCAATAATTTGGCACTTTTAAATCTCAGGTTAGTGTTGATAAACCTTAGATTGTTGTAAGCTGAAAATAGGTCCAAATCATACCCTCTTGTCGAGGAAAGCTATTACTAATCATGTTTGCTTCTGTGACCATGTCGTCACAGATTCACGGTAGTTCTTTGCGTCAGATTTTCTTTTCAAATAAAATATACTTGCTTATATTAGCCTAGATGAATATTA
>JAIPMN010186138.1:0-21385 GCA_020650975.1 Apostichopus californicus
ATATATGTGTGTGTATATATATATATGTGTATATATATATATGTGTATATAATCCACGTTAACTCCAAAAGAAAATATTAATAGAGGAAACCAGAGAAATAAGAAGTCCGGACTCGACGAGTACTAAAGCAGGGGTTTATACGGTACCTTAATGTAATTCAGCACCTCTTGAATTTCCTCGGTGTAACGGGTATCACCTGCACTCATGCAAATGATGAAGCAGTGAACCCCATCTTGTAGCAAAAAAGCCATTCGTGCGAGTTCCTTCACTACAGTTGCGTTGTCGATCACGGTGTCATGTATTCCGGGTGTGTCTACAACGGTAATCCTGCGATTCTTGTATGTACACGTGTTATCTAACGATACCCTTGTTTCTGAGTTTGACGATCTGCTTGTAATAAATGCCTCTCTACCAAGGATGGTATTCGCAGTTGAACTCTTTCCACAACCTGTTTTGCCATATAGAACAATCTTCAGGTCATCGTCTAGTTTGAATTCATGATGACGTAAGCTATACTTGGCTATTCTTTTTTCATAAACCTTTTTACATGACGAATGCGTCTTTTCCATAAAGCTTATTCCATCCTTACTGAAGGAAATAAATTCGTCGTCAGTAAAGTATGGGTAGTTTTCCCTATCCACTTGTTGCTTCCCCGAATACCTGGAATCTGAAAGATTATAATATTGTATAATTACTTACTACTAACTATATTATAATATCATAATCACTCCATGTAATTACTCGGTGTAACATGCGCCTTTTTCACATTCAGCACTACGGCAACTTTCCGTATGCAAGTAGGAATTTTGAACTGCAATGTATATTGATAAACATAATGTTTTGACATCGCAAATTGCCCCGTCTTACATTTGTTCTAACAATAGAAGATACTGGTAACATTATACTCACCAAACCATGTGACAAAATAGAAATATAGCGGATGTTTGTTTTATATGTTATATTTTATATTTTATATATAATATTATATACATTGTATTACAGTAGCCAAACATAGATCAAGAGAAGCTGCATATCAGGTAATCATTGCAGAACAAGGATTGGTCTTGCACAATGAACGGTTAGCTTTGTTTTAATATGCTTCAATATTTAGTGGATTAAGGTAATTACCAGAGGAAGCTTCGTTACCGGACATAGTGAGTAATTATTCTTTATTGGACGAATTCCGGATTCTTTTTTGAAGGAAAAACGTTACCTGTGGAATGGAAAAAGGACATTACCAAAAACAAATAGAGTTTTACAGTACAACGGTATCTCTAGATTATTTCATTTCCATGCATGTGTTATGACGTTGCTATGATAAATCCAAAATTGATAATACTAATTCTGAACGACTTTTATCATTTTTATCCACCAATGATGTTCACTGGCGATAATGCAGTTTTCTATTTAATCTTAGTGAAAAAAACGAATGAATAGAGATCTCCTTAAAAGGGAAATTGTAATTAAATCTGTAAATACGATTAGTTCAAAGGAAATATTGATTGAATTTCATATTTGGAATGAAGATACAACTTTTTGTAAGTACCAAAGCATCCACCAAGTTTTGCCTAGTTGCCTGAGTGGCGATTAAATGACAGCTATTCCTATAAATAAGACTATGGGGGTAAGGTATATATACACCGCTCATGTGATAAGCACTGATTCCATAAGGTTGCAAAGTGCATAGTTCAGGCAATCTTAACTTTGAAATTTGAGGTCAAATGTAATTATAAATAGCCTAGAAGGTTACATGACCCACGCAATGATCCAACTATAAGGGACCTAAGACCTATGTCTAGGCTACACATACATATACACGGTTGATAAGGTAGGCCTAAGGTACACTCTAAAATAAATGGGCAATACTTTTCCCAACCTGGGCAATTCCTTTGCCTAACGCTGGGCTCGTATGTCACCTAATCCGAACTGAGAAAAAACATTACCCAACCAGGTTGTGCAAGTGATTAATACTCAAATGGGCACAAAGTTTACCAAGCCAATATTGACCAGCGATAGCTTCTTGCCCAGCTGTTGTCAAAAATTGTCCCTCAATAATCGTTCATAATATTATGTTGACAGTATAATGCACTTTTCAATTGTTTCACCGTCTTGTGGTTGCAAAATCTTTCAATGTACGTATAATGATTTATTGATAACGCCCAAAAACGCTGTATGAGTAAACAAATCATTTTATATGGGCCTATATTTCATTGTATGTAAATATTAAACTGAAAGAACACGAAAATAAATATATGAATATACAAGTACACATATACTGATGATAATGAACTAATCCACATAGAGGATGAACTAAATGAAAAAAAATCGAAACAGATTTATAACTTAGTAATCTTGACATCAGGGATATATATTAAAAGAACGCAAACTCAATTACGCAAAAACACTGCACATAGAACTGATTATAAACATGAGAATGGCAAGTTTTCGAAAGAGCATACGCATTTCCATTGAAGTTTTGATGGAGCACGTTTTTGAATATCTAACATATATACTTTACCAAGTAAAAGATATGCTTAAGCTTCACTTGTTGAGATATCTTGTTTAAACATTTTCAGTGTGACTCTATTGACCTCAAAATGACCAATGACTTCCACCAAAACGAATAAGCTTCTTTTCACTTAATGTTGTATACATGCTTAACATGAAATCTGTCCAAACTTCCCTACCTGGAAGATAACATTTGCAATGTTCCAGCAACTTGACCTCTTTTTGACCTCAAATTGCATTGAAACTCCACCAAAACCAAGAAGATTCTTCTCAATGTGTTCACCAACACACCAGGTATCAGATGTTTTAAAGCTTACCTTCTTCAGATATTGTGTTGATGATCAAGTTGTCACACACAAATACACCCCCTCCCCCCACCCGCTATCGTGATTGCATACGCTTACGTTAACAAAAAGTAGAAATATACATAGTTTTGCCTGCTCATTGTACAACAAAACCACTTATCCAAATCCAGCATGTTCCATCTTACTAAACGCATGCCTGCAGAAAATAACCTATGCAAGAAGTTAGAATGAGAGATGGTACACTTACGTTATTGGTTTGTCAATTCGTTTGTTGAAATAACTAATTCGCAATGATACAATAATACAACACCAGTTAATCTAGTTTCATGCAATACAATGTTGGTTTCAGTTGAAACTGTAGCATTCTGAGATGTTTTCTCCTTTATTAGCAGAAGTAAAGTATATATATCCTGCATTAAACATTAAATATGTAATTTATTAACCTCCAAAGAATCCACAACATACACTACCACCTCAAACAAGTATTCATAGTTTTGTGCTTAACTTGTCGACTTTTAACACTAGATCACAGACAATGACCTTGATTGCTACCATCACAATTATAGGCAAATAGAAACTTCAAAACCAATGCAAAGAATTAAATATGAAACTTTTCAAACATTTACAGCAAAGTAATATTATATGTTACAGTAATATTTAGATTGTGCCAAGATCGTTCTCTGGCATAAAGATGTATCATCATGAGATTTTAAAGCCTTCTAGTGTATTACCTGAGTACATTTTAAACAAGTATGTATGTTTCAATATACGTAGCAGGGAAAATACAACTACACTTCTAATTTGTGTTAAGTAGTGTGTCAATGTAGTGTGCTGTTAGGATAGGTAAGTAAACAAATTGAATAATAAGTTCACATATTAAAAATAATTTCTTCTCCAGGTGCAACACTGCAACAAATGAAAAATTCTCGTGAAGCAATTAGAGCCCACGATAAGTACCCAAGAGCCCTGCCACGATATATGGGCAACCTACATTTAAGAACTTGACATATGTACCCTTAATCTATATATAACTCGATCGTGACTAGCATCAGGCAATGTATTTTACATTAATAAATACAAACCCTCCATCGAGTATAATGTAGCTTATAAATTATTTTGTTGCGTAAATAATAAGATGTTAAAAAATTGATATATAAAAGCTTCTCAAGAGTCTATCTGGGAACCCCCATGCGAGCAATCCAAAATGAATTATCCCTTTCCCTGCCAACAACAAAAAACGTATACGGGAATATTTAAAATCCACGAGTCCTTGTGTATCACATTAATAGTAAGCTACTTTTACTCTTTAAAACAACAAACTTGAATATTTACAATTTATCATACTTACGTCAATGAAGCTCATGGACCGTATAGCTAGCACTTGGTTAAAAATTAACAAGTAGTACACACCGAAGGAGGTTGATAAAGTGGTGTTGCGTGTTTTCTTTTATATATGCCCACGAAAAGAACATAATAGGATCTGAGCTCTTTACCCGCAGGACACGAAAGGCGACTGCCTGCTTCCAGTCTGCACGTGCAACGGTTGATAAAAGAGCAAATGATTTTAGATATTGGTATTTACTTATGTACTGATAACGATGGTTCAAAGGGTGACAGTCCTTTCGTCTGCAAATTAATGACTACCATGACGAATGCGACATATAGTTATCATGAAATGTCATGTTTAATCAACAATATGACATGTACTTTCAGTTTAATCAGGCCTTGCCACAGTTATTTGTACGATGCTAATGGTTTACAAATTCACGTCGGGTTTTTTAACTCAAATTTGGATTCTTTTAATTTAGAAAGTCATTTCAGAAGGGAAATCTCTTAGATGAGAAAACTACGTGACCACGACCCGGCCGGGGATCAAACCCGGGAACTCCTGATGGCTAAGCCTCATTGATTCATATGCCAGCTTCTTCCTCCACTCGGCCACATTCTTGGGAAAGGGAGGCGGAGCATAAAACTAAGATGTCCATCGATCGGCGAATACCACATTGGATTATGTTGATGCTATTATGCTATCTTTCCATGGGTTGTAGTAACCATTGTAACATCGGGAATCAATTGCATTTAATTATATTAGTATGCATCTAGACCATTAGTTAGCTGGTCAAAGACTGAAATAACTCAAATTTCCTTTAGTACTGAAACTCAACAAAGCAAGCCCCCAAAAAGTAGGATTATATGCGAATACCTACATTGCTATCTCAATGTGTACTCAGATCGACCTTCAGCCCGCTGGATCTAAAGCGACATAAAGTACAAATACTACAGTTTGCAGAGTCACTACAGTCTTAGTTAACTATTTGTCAACGAAATACGCCTATGCTTGTGCTTGTGAATGATCGCCATATAATTATGTTAGCGTCTTAAACAGTATAACGCCTCTGAGTACAAGATATTCGTTACAATCTTCTTCTTTCGTGTTGTGCTTAATAGAAAGGTACCAAAATTCGATTTGGAAAATACAGTCACTGTAATAGCTCTAGACAAAGCAGGCATAACATCAGATACCTATGTTTATTAAATACTTTAACATTTTACGAACAACATTGTATGGTTGGATAGGCTCTTAATTTGCAATTGCACCAAGAACGTTTATGTCATAATTTTTTTAAAAGAATGGTCGTACTGAAAAGAAAACAGACATGTATAATGTGTTTTTCTTTGAGATCTCTGGAATTTTGCCAGAATAGATATATAGGCATATGTATCTGATGATCATTAATAATAAGAAATATCTTCAAAAGAACGATCACGAGGAGGCAAACGCTTTTTTGGTACTTCCTTGTACCAGCTATTATGCATTCTTTGAATTATGTAAGATCTTTTGCAAACCGTGCAATGTTCTTTCTATAACAACACTTACGATATAATCGGTGAGTTGGTCATTCACTTCCAAGTACCATGATCAATATGTTCTGACATCAAATTTATCACAACTGTTATCTTACCATTAAGCAATCTATGTAAAATGCAAAGCACATTGGAAAGCGTAAGTCAATTGTATGCACCCATTAGGCGCCACTGTTAATGCTTTATATCAGGAATGAATTGTTTTCTTTAATGAATACGTTCTTTAAAGTTTGCCAGCTATTTTTCGTGTTCTGCAATTCTTACATTCTACCATTTTAGAGTTCGGGATTTGGGGGAGCCACTTGATTTTATCAACCCATTCTATATACTATTGATGTTTTGTTTCTCTATTAGCCTTGTTATCCCCCATGATGTTAGTTAAATGTTAAAGCTATATTATTCCAAAAATATCAGTGCTACTGTGTGTCATGAACAAAGGGAGAATTGCTCAGTCTGAAGGCAGTATCCGATGGTATATCAGAGGTTCATTAATAAGTCATTGTCATTGTGAAATGTTCAAGACAATTTACATAGATACTTGCATTGGGGGTTCAGCTAAATTGTGGAAGACAGCATGCAGCGACGTGTAGTAGCTTCTGCTTCTCGAACAATTACATCAAGCCTGTCGTTGTGGGGTATTAGTAGTATTAACAGGCAAATGATGTGTTATCAATTCATAATTCATTTTAATGATATTTACTCTCTGTTCCTGAAGGTGTACAAAATGCACACAATGCATTGTTTTCGATATCTTCAGGTATCATTATTGTTACCGAAATCATGGAACACAAACTCTCCATATTTCAGTGCAGCAGAGTTCAACAGCTGCAGAGAAGCGTTGGGTAAAGTGCATCGACGACACAAGGAAAAGTACAATTAGATAATTTTAAACTACAGCCTCGACAATTGTCGTCGCAGTTGCATAAGTGTAAATGAAAACCGAAATATTGTCATAGCAAGCAAGACAGGTGATGGAAAGAGTTCAGGAGCAAATACCATTCTTGGCAGAAAAGCTTTCAGAGTGAGTAGGTCTTCTAACTAATCTACCACCCAGATATCTGTTAAGAGCTGTAACTACGAGGATAGAACAATCCAGGTAGTAGATACACCCGGAATACATCACACGGCCCAAGATACATCATATCTAATATCAGATATCAAGCGCATTGCTTCGAGTTAGACGGTGGTATCAACTATTTTGCCATTTGCCTATGTACAAGCGATACTCGATGCACTGATGCGACTCTACAAATCATTGAAATGTGTTACAAATCGTACGTGGTATTAATATAATATTTCTATCCACCTCCATCCAAGTATCCATCCTCGATTAGTAATAATGATACCTTGAGGATTGATCTTACCTGCACAGTACACAAGGAATGGTGTACAGTGTGTAGGATGTAGGCTATGAAGGCTGTCCGACTCTCAGAGAAACACTAATTCTATTTTCACCTCGCTGTCTGTCCATCTGTACTGTGCAGTATTGGTCTGAAATTGTTCATAATAACGATAAAATGATTTTTTTCTTCTGAAAAGTTTTGATTTTCTAATCACGTCATCAAATATTGATTTCACATCTTTTGGGGATTCAGAGTAGCCCAAGAGATGTACCATCCTGTTCATGATATTTAAGGAGATGATACAGTTAAACATTAGTAACTAGTGATGAAAATCGTAATGGAGAGACTGATTTTATATGTACGGTACTTTTTGTTAAAGTTGATATTTAATCTTTAATTTTGTTGCAAGATTATTTATTCCAATCCTCCTCCAGAGCATGTTGTTTACTGTTTCTTTGTTTTTAGAAATATGATGAAGCCTCATTGGAAAAATCAAAGACACAAGCGGAGCATGATGATACCAACTATAATGCCATAGCAGTGACAACGTCTTACAACCTAGCAAGACTCTGTGAAGCTAGGTTCATGTTTGACAAGGCTGAAAAAAAATACAAAAATATCCTCAAGGATCATACAAATTATGTAGGTTGTAAGTTGTGGCCAGTTTCAAAACAGTTGAAGGTTTAATGCGACCTAGCCAGAGTATGTAAATTCTTGTTTGACAGGGCTGAATACAAACCATTTTTAAAAGGAATTTAAGGAAAAAAGACAGAAACTTTACCAAAAAGGTATCCCAACAGATCATCCGCATATCGTTACAGTAAAGTTATTATTCCATAGCTTTTTATACAACTGTAGCATTTATGGATTATTGAAGCTTTAGTTGTGACAATGCAACGGAGAATCTAGACCGTAGGAGGAAATACTGCAATAATGAATAAACCAGATTAATATCAGTTTGATGAACTGAGAGGAGATATAAAGTTTGCTTTGTCTCATAAATCAAGTGTACTGTTGCTTCTGTTTCTGAAAATTAGTTTAATCTATTCCCCAGTTTCATCTTCATCAAGACGATATAGAATCGGTTGTATGGCAAGAGACAAAGGCCAAATTTACGAAGCCTCTGATTGGTTCAAAGATGCTCTTCAGATCAACCAGGTGGGTTTGGAAATGGCAAACAAAGTTTTAATACCAGGATCGTTGTTTTATATGCCAGTTTTGTCTTACACGTTAGCCGTAATACCCTTGTAATCCTTATATGCCAGTGTGGTCCCACATGTTAGTCGTAATACCATTGTGGTCTTATATGCTAGTGTAATCTTACTTTATACAATTTCCGCATGCCAAAGAAGTCCTGTCCTGCAACGCCGCCCTGATTTATTATATTCATCAGGATCATCCAGATGCATGGAGTTTGATCGGAAACCTTCATCTGGCCAAACAGGTGTAAGGTCCAGGTCAGAAGAAGCAGCCGGCTACCCAGAATGATGCATACTCTCTGCTGGCCTTGGGAAATGTCTGCTTCCAAACTCTTTATCAGCCGACGAGAGACAAAGAAAAGGTATCCTACATCAAATGTTGCCAAAAAAGGAAAAGAATATTAAATATTACTTGCTTTGTGATATGATACATGTGATCTTAACTGTCAGGGCAGATTATTAATTGTTTTATCATAAATTTTAAACAAAGTAATGGATAAAGAAATGCATTACGAATCGGCTCACTATGGGCTCTGTGATGCCATTTTAGACTTACTGAAGCCGTAAAAATTGCGTAATAGTACTGTTTACTCTTAACATATGTTATTGTTACTGTTTTCTTGTACATGTGAAAATAATCTGATTAAATGGGTGATAGAAACAACAAATAACGAAATAACTGCACAGTTTTCTGTTAATTTGATAATGGAGGTGCACATGTTTCATTGTATGATGTTTTTGTTCATTGACAGGAAAAACGTCACCAGCATCGTGCCTTGGCTATGTACAGACAGGTATTACGTAACGATAACCGAAACCTCTATGCTGCCAATGGTATAAGGAGCCATTCTGGCAATGAAGGGTTACATCAGGGAGGCGAGGGATGTTTTCTCCCAGGTAAGTAGTCGAATCTGAGTACTCATGTTGTCTTTGATCATTAAATAAACATCCACTTTTGCAGTTTGTCTTGATGTTAAATCTAATGGAGTACTGGTTGTGTAGGTTCCTGTGCAGACATGGAAGTTTTGTCATAAATTTTTGAAAGAGAGCAAGAAACACTCTTATTTGGTCACTTAAATGACAAGAATTGCTTTTAAGACTTGTTTGTTGGACAAAATTACTGCAAGAATGAGATAGGTACTTTGAACATTTTATTTTAATGTCCTGTAAGCTTAGATACTAAAGCTGCTACTTTTTCAACTCAATCACGTCATTGCTTTTCTGGGTGTTAGATCTGTGCAGTTCTATACTCAGGTTGGGTTACACATATTAGACATTTATATCTCACAGATAATGTGAGGATCAATGTGTTGTTAACACAAATGTATGCCTCCCAGTTGTTGTGTATCATAGTAGTGTAATTGTAACACTTTGTAGAGGAATTCTCCTAGCTCGATCATAGAATTCATGTTTATATGAATATCTCAAGACTGACCTGTGGCCCGAGTTGTTTATCAGTTCTTGGCAGTATCTCATTTCTTCATTTCGTGTTTGTTCAGGTCCGTGAGGCTACAGCTGACATGAAGGATGTCCGGTTGAACCTGGCTCATTTTTATGTGGAACAGATATGTGGCACATATATGCTGTGATGTACTTAGTCATTGCACCATCAATGAATGATTTTTTAACATTGGCCAGTTGGCTCAGATCAAAGGATCCCTAGAAAACGGTAACATCAATTTAAAGTGATAACTCACTATAGCCATAGCGTCATAGCCTTTAATAACCATTCCTATCATATAATTGGTAAAGTAGTAATATACTTTTTTTTAATAGTAGTTTCATGCAAAGCTCAGTGATAATCTATTTCACAGCATTAGTCCATACTGCCGAATCTCACAGTTTGGTTGACGCTTAAGATTGCATACCCTTGGAATGTTATGATATGGAAGTGATTTAGTGTTTTACTGGCTCCATGTTGTCACACAGTCAGCAAAAATAAGTTCGATCCATCCCAGTGCCATGATTTCCTTTCGACTCCTTTTCCTAATTTTCATATAGGAGAGCAGAGGATAACTGTTCTTGTGGTTAGTCTAATTGCTAGCGCTCATCTCAGCTTAAGTCTTGTTCAAAAAGAACAACTTATTGGATAAGCCTCGGCAGACATTACTTCAAGGCTGGTCATTACAAAGATTATAGACAGGTCCTGTTGAAGGTGATTTAGTTCATAAACGTAAAGAACCTTTATATATTTTTTCTGATGTTTGGACAACAAAAAGTTATGCAGGCACAAACCCTTATTGCAGTGTAGTATAGTACACCCATCACCTTTTCAACCTTCTAAAACAAAATGAATCAAAACTACTTTATAGTCAAAATGTGCCCCAGAATGCACCATATAACGTCTAGGGGATGATGCTCACAGACATATTGGGAAATGGCCACAGCTTCACCTCTGTTATCAGCAACCACAGCCTCATTGCTAGATATAAAACTAATAATTATTGCAATTGTAATGCTTTCTTTGTATCGTGGTTATTAATACAGTTAGTCTGTATTGATTTGTTATTTTCGACTTTGGTAATATGTTGCTGTTGTTGTTTTTAATTAAATTAACAAGCTTGACTAAATACATGTGACTTTCATCTCCACATCCTTCCACATTGATGTTTCTATTATTAAAAAGCGCAACAGTTATTGGCCAGAAACTCTTGTACTGTAAAGCCTTGCCCTGCCACTTCCCTCACTCATTTCCCAATCATACCTGTTTCCTTTCACCTCAGAATGAATACATTTAAGTGTTTTGTTTATCTTCACACATCATTAGATACCATTTAATTTAACTCAGAGTGCATGGGCTTGTATCTTTTGACCTACCACTGCTGAATCTTCAAGACTGCTTAGACTGTATCTACATGCAATATGCCTCTAACGAACTATTGACAGTGTATTAAGGTTTGATTTACACAATCACTAACCTCTCTACATGTGAATGGATAAGATGATATAAAAACAAACACATACACTTGTTGCAGAAAGTTTCAAAACAGAAACAAGTCTGGGAAAGTTAAGTTGTTCATACAAAAAACAAGAATTACCAGCAATTCTGATTTTATAGACAACCACAAACGGATATAGTAATATTCATCATAAATGAATATGTAATATAAGTAGTGTTAGGTCAAACCGAGTACTTATCCCTCTATTTAACGATTTACTTAGACTGGGCTATTTCCCAACCCCGTGGAAATTCGCTAAAATGATTCTAATACCAAAACCAAACAAAGACCGCACCAAAATCCAAAACTACCGACCAATCAGTCTCCTCCCAGCCTTAGGCAAGATTTTTGAAAGAATAATAGATAACCGCACCAGAAATCACCTAGAACTAAATGATCACTTCTCCCCCATCTCAATCAGGTTTCCGTACAAAAAAATCCACAATAAACCAAACCTTTCGCCTTTCCGAAGAAATTCGAATCGGCTTCATAAAAAACATTATACCACTGCCCTCTTCCTTGATGCCGAAAAGGCGTTTGACAAAACTTGGCACAACGGCATAAGAATTAAGCTACTAAACTATAATCTCCCCTCCAATTACACCAGACTTCTTTCCTCTTTCCTTAGTGATCGCAACACAAAAATATACTACAAAAACCAACAATCAATCCCTATTCCACTTCGTGCAGGCACCCCTCAAGGCGCTGTTCTCAGCCCCTTCCTCTACACCCTTTTTGTTAATGATCTAAACATCCCCCCTCTTTCAAATTGCAACTATAGTCAGTACGCTGACGATATAGCCATCTGGAGCACCAGTAAAAATATTCATATAACGGAATTAAATCTCAAAAAAGCAATTACACATCTCGAAAACTGGTGCTCAATGTGGAGAGTTAAAATAAACCCCTCAAAATCTAACTTAGTCAATTTCTCCTTTAAAAACTCAAAATACCGTAACCATATTTCCAAAATAAATCTTTTTAACACTCCACTCACCGCCTCTCCCAATGCAACCTTCCTCGGTATCACTTTTGATAATAAATTATCCTTTAACCTACACTGCAATAGAACTGCAGGACGCTGCTGGTCCCACCTTAAATACATCCAAATCCTCTCACACAAATATAATTTCCCTGCGAAAACCACTATCCAAATCTACAAATAAAAAAAAAAACAATTCTCAGTTACGGAAGCATCTCCTTGCTTACCATTTCAAACTCCAATAAAACAAATTTTAAATAGAATCCACTCCACAGCTTATCGCCTTGCCCTAAAAATCCCTTCTTATATAGGTACCTCTCACGTTCTCCTCGCAGGAAACACAAAATCCTTATTCACCCTACTCGTAGAATTTAATACCAAACTATACAAAAACAACTTAGAGAATGATCCATTGATCAATAAACTCCTATTGAAACACAATGTAGCATTAACTTACTTCCGATATAATCACCACATCTCTGTATTCAAACTTCTTACTTAAAACCCCATCCCTATAGAAAATAGGAAATCCATTTCCTAAGTGGGTCTAGCCTCCAAATTCCAGGTGTACTTATACACTAAGTACAATTCAAAAACTCCAACTAAGTAGCAACCACTTCCGACCCAAATAATAGAACCCGCTCTGTCTTAAATTCCCACCTACTTAAAAATTCCTCCCCCTTAGTAATCCCTACCTAATTGGCTCTTCAGTTCTGCCATGCTGTTTATTTATGGCTTCTTTACAATGTTAATTGAACAATACTTCACTTCTCAGCACCTCCCTGATTGAATAATAGACAACTTTCCCTAGAAAAAAAAGTGTCTATTCTACAAAAGTATTATATTATCCCCCGTAGGACCTCTTGCGAGGTTGATCAGGGGTGAACTCCTTTATTTGATTTGAGTACTTACCCATGCATACGTCCAATGAATGAGAACCTTATGTATAGAAGTTTTATTGAGAATTTTCCATTTGCTCGACCCTTCAATGCGGCAAAAGTTTGGCATAAAAGTACATCGTTATGATTTTGAATACATACTACACAATTATTTAAACCAAAGTAGATTGTTTAAATCGTCAAGATGGAGTACTTAACGAAACTTTAAAATACAATTTTAAAGTAGCTTGCTGAAGCTTACTGCTGTGTGCCTCACCATCAAATACATAAAATACACGCCAATGGTTTTTGTAAGAAACATCTTGTGTTAGAATGCTTGCTTTCTTTTGATTTAATTGAATTTTGTATCGCCTTTATTCCCTTTTTTTAAAGGTGAAAACTATTAGAAATCACTGTCACACTAATCAAATAAACTTTTTCCAGTAGTTTGACAAAACTCTCACTTTAACTCAATTTAAGTTCAATTGAGAAAAAAAAACAGTGCATAGCCAGACTTTCATTTCTGGGGGAGGGGTGGGGTGAGTCGGGGTGAGTGCGAGCAGCCTATTCATGACCGCTTCTGGTTGGATTGATCCAACGGCACCGAAGACGCCGGGGAGGCGCAAGGAGATCCCCACAGTCGAAGGCGTAACAGTTTGCTTTAGTGTAACAACGTATGCCTTATATTTGGAATTTCTGATCAATAAATTCTTATGGACCATTTATCATTCCTTGCGCATTTAACGTACTTTGAAGGTAGATCGTACAAAGTTATAGTTATGGAATGATGAAGTTGTAACTATGGAAAGATTTTGGTAATCATGTCTGATTATATCTCTTACCATACTTCACAGCACGTTTAATTAGTAAATGAGGAAATGTTGATAGGTTCTACGGTTTTGCAATATTGATAATGACGTGTAACAAACCGGTCAACTTTGAGCTTTTAAAAACTCGTGCGTAACTCTCCGATTTTAGCATGAGCTGAAAGGACACATCACCTTTAACACCTGCCCAAACAATCTAAAGAAATTTTCAGACCAACACCGATACGAATTAAATGATCAACTTGAATTTTATGTTCACTAAAATAAGAATAATTAGCCAGTGACGATTTGTCTGAGATCGTTCATATCAGTTGTATTATAATATATATAATACTCATATTAAGACACACTTAAAAGGTAATGTTGTGAAGTAAATCATTACATAACATAAAAACCGGCCTTTTATAGCTGTTATATTAGAAGTACAAAGCAACATGAACCGAAGACAAATTTCATATTATTATATTGATGTTTTGTTCTTTAAGCTGTATTTCGTTTCTCCTGATTAACTTTAAAATATTGTTAATAAGTGGTTGATACCTAAAGGTTCAACAAGATTTAGCTACACTTTTCGTCCTTTGTTTGTCTTCATCATGTGTCCTTTCCTATTGTTGTTGTGAACTCCCCAGAACTTTAACTGTGCATGAGTTACAGTACTTTCCATGTTTGTTTGCAACAATATATTTTACTTAATTGCAAAGACAGGTCTTTGTATTCTAAATACACTTAATCTTTGCAGATTTGATCTATCCTATCCATACCTATTGCATATGGAAGCAACGTACGTTTGACGAAAGTTGGGTTTGGATTATCAAGTCCAACTTTGCAAAAGTTGTTCGATTAAAGTATAAAGCACATTTGAATAACATTCTCTTTCTAGCGAATTCACACAATATTGAGACTATAAATTAGTGTAAGGTTTCTTCCATTAACAAATCTGTTAACTTTGGGGAATCATGAACCTATATGTCACCAGATATAGGCTTAATGTGTCAATGGAGATTTCTAAAAATATAAAAGGTCACCATTATTTTAACAGCTATGGTAGAGGTGGTCGTACGTAATACTTTAAAAACGTCCGCAACATACCAAATAAGTCATAAACATCTCAGATTAAAGGTCATTGATCGAGCAAAGCGAAGGTTTTGCAGATTTTATAGCACTAATTTAAGCGAATCACGAATACACTCGATGTAAGATTCCATTGATCAAAGGCAAACAAGTACTTCGTTTACTATGTGATATTTAGAATGATAACTGGTCAAATACAACCTTATATTGATATACGACATGATAACGGTCTTAGGTTTGATATGATGAGAACAGAAAGACGGTAATAAGAAAAGTTGATAAGGATTTCACAACAAGGCAATAAACGTCTTGTATATTCTTGGTTTGATATCAAATATGCATTGAGTGAATTGACGCCAGGTCATCGATCGAGTGAAGCGAACTTTTTGGAAATTGTATAGCACTAATTAAGGCAAATTACACGAGATGAAAGATTCCATTGATCAAAGGCAAACTAGTATTTGGTCTATTATATGACATTGAGACTGAAAATTGGTCCAATACAAATGTAAAGCTAT
The DNA here is from genome assembly GCA_020650975.1 of Apostichopus californicus. NCBI lineage: Eukaryota > Metazoa > Echinodermata > Holothuroidea > Aspidochirotida > Stichopodidae > Apostichopus > Apostichopus californicus. The sequence continues at coordinate 15,437 of JAIPMN010186138.1, forward strand.
TGGATACTTTTTTTTCTTTTTTACTTGAACATTCAAGATTACTTAAGATTACATTGGTTTTATCTCCAAGTTACAGATGTACTTGATGTATGCAAAGTTCACTTACGTCCACTGCATTTTGTGACTACAGGAAGTAGTCTTCACTATGCATTGCTTCACTTACATGCTTTCGGCATCCTTCATCTACTCCTGCGTTCAATGCAGCCCTAATTAAAATAACGTCATTTGATGTTTTGGACTCGACTTTACTATCCAGTCCGTAAAATACCTTCTGAACAAACTCCCAAGACATAGAAACACTTAACGCAAACATGAAGAGCCTTTAATACTGTTTGCTGCTCTAATCCATGCCATTCCGCCACAACGAAAATTTGATGGGCACCATCCCGATCACCGATTATTAAGACAAAAGATGGCGGTTCTCAACTTCTTCCAAGTATTACGGCATATCGGTACCAACCTACAACAAACAGAAAACAAAGTTGATAAACATAACACCGTTTCAAAAGACCTTTCCAAACTTTTTGAAAACAAATGCAACAGAACTTGTTTATCTAATTAGGCTACCCCATTGACATTCATTGCAAACCTAGTTCTATCCCTGCAAGCCCGCCTATAACTAGCCTAGGTGAAATTCTAACAAGACTTTCACCAGGGACAGGGCTTATATAAACAAAAACAGATTAATGTTATAGCCCTTACAAATAGACCTAGCCTAACTTGGTAGCAGTTTGACCTAACGTAAGTCTTGCAGGACTAGCATGTCGGGCTATGCATTAACAAAAACTGACAAATGTTGCAAACGTAAGTCAAAGCTAAATTTCTGTCGTAAACTGCGTAAAAACAGAAAACTTTTGTTTAGAGGCGATTCGCTCCATTTATAGGGCAGTAATTCAGATGGCGATAAAAATCATGACAACCGGTTTAACGATGGCCTAGCCTAGTCATGGCCAGCATCACATTAGCCTTCGAACAGGACTGTTCATTAAAGGTCTGCTTTATAGACCCCAACTATAGCACGCTATCATGGAAAAGTTTCTTGATATTACGTTATCGACCTGCCTTGGTCGTGAAAGGACCTCTTTTTACCAATTATTCTGCAACGCCTGCCGCATAATATTTCTTATGTAAGGGTCTTTGTGTATACGCTATATGATTAACTACACTGTAGAGTGGCATGGAAATATTTCCACACAGTGTTTACACAAAGAGCTTATTGGTGTTAAGAAGCTAAGCAGGCTAATGGTAACGTCTGAGATCGATTTACTACCCCGACAGGTCGATTACGTAATCACAAAACTTTCCTAGCTATAGCGTGTTATAATTGGAGCCAAGAAAGCAGACCGTTAATTTGAAGTACTACACAGCCCTGCTCGACGGCTAGCATCATGCAGGCTTATGCATTGCTAACGTTAGACCTACCCTAACGATAGGTCGCGCCCTGTTACTAGTGTTAGCCCCCTATTTGTTAAGACAATGACATATATTTGGGATTTGAATATAAATAACATAGGCCAAGCCTTTCTACATCACAATCATGAAAACAAACTTTACCTTCAAATATGTCATTCAGTGATGTTAGGATTTCATACTGTTAATTTTTTCTTAGACAAATGCATCCATTCTCCCTTGCCAGATGTGGTATTCAGTCAGTCTCCAGAAGTGCAAAAAGTGCTTTCTTTTCCTGTAGAATATGCACGGGGTTTCTTGACGTCACTTCTCATTAATATTTAATTACTATAGGTAAAACTTACCAACCATGGGGTTGCTAGTAATCAGCCTATGGGGCCTTGATGGTATCGAGACAGAGGCCTTTTCACTGGGTATAATTTCAAGCATAACTAGTTTGTGGAAATATGCAGGTTATACAACAAGTAATTAAAAATGACACCTGAGAGGGTATTTTGGCTTCAAAATGGCCACACAAAGCTCTAGTTCACCCACTGAAAGACAGCGGTTGCCACTCTGACACCACGATGAGGTCAGCTTTGGGAGACTTCTGGTCAGAGAACTTTCTCTCTTAAGAATGACAAAACATTGGTTTTGGTCTCTTTGTGTCTCGTTCATATAACATAAACTTTTGTGACGTAAAACTGTTAGAAAATAGTAACAAGACAACAACAAATACTTTTAAACACTATGAAAAGACTTGAGGTAAAGCAGTAGGACGGAATGTTTAAATGAAGGCAAGTCCAGGAATGGCAAGAAAGTTTGGTCGAACAGTTAAAAAGTGCATGGATAAAATATATCACCCTATATAAGATATAAGAAAACAATTATATATGCTCCCAGCAAAAAAAATGTACCCTAGTCTTACAGCGGTAAACTATGGTTAAAGTGGGGTAAAACATGGTAAATTTGCCACAGTAGCCCTATAGAATAAACTTATGGTACATACTTATATTACTTTATAAATTTGTACTTACCACACACTGTAAAACTATTCAACTTTTAAATTGTTGTCATGCATTTTTTGCAGCATATGGACCAAATCTGTTAATATTATGACGATATCATGACATACAGTATGAGTTGCTTTATTTAACGTTTCAACTAGCCCAATGATGTTACAATCCACCAATGGGTGAACTTTAATGTATTTGTGGTGTTCTGATTATAATGAAGACAAGTAGGGAAAACTGTTGGGCAATTGGGATACAACTCTAGTAAATTTAGGGTAAAACTGTAGTACAATTAAGGTAAAACCATGGTACAACTAGGGTTTAACTTTGATACAGCTATAGGGTAAAATTGTGGTTACTTAGGGTAAAACTATGGTACACATAAGGTAAATTTGAGATAATCCATGGTGAAGATGAAATAGAAAGTGATAATAACCATGGCAAAATGTTGGTATGGTACTATCGTAAAACTTTGGTAAAACGCATCCATGCAACCAAAATACCCCAGTCAAATTGTAGTGTTGTACCATAGTTTACCATGGAAAAAGGGTGGTATATTGCCCTGGTTGGTGTGCGGTTATTATTTTCCGAGGCTACACTTCCTCTTCGGAGCTTGCATAATGTGTTAAAAGAAGATGAGTATTTTCTGCTCATATATTTCAGGGCTATAGTAATCATATAATAACTAGTATGAAGTATGTGGTGTGTACACTATAGTTTGATATGGGCGTTTTCCACGAACTAAAGCAATGTAAATCATTACATGTACACACAGAGCCAATACAAAGTCCAAACATCTGTATTGCATAAAGCCGTGTTTTGCCGTAAGTTAAGACGTTGATTTTGACAAGACTAGTGCATTTCCAATCGCAAATTTAGTATCAATAAAAAGAGCAAAGTGTAACCTAGCCAATTGTACCAACAATGTGCACTTTTCTCCTGTAAAGAAGTCATCTCAAGGCAAATTTAACGGCACTATTTGTATTTTTTTGTAAAAATCACAACATTTTACATGTAAATATAAAAAAAACTGACATATTCAGCAACATTTTACAGGATTTTCCATTGATGGTAGTTATTGTTTTTGGTACGCTTGTCATGAATATTTACGATTGGCGGGCTTAAAATAGCAATCACTTTGCAACCAAATGACCGATTGTCTTCATACTTGGTATAATGATGTCAGTTGATAATAGGTACATGTTCATTTAGTCAAATTCAGCCTCATCATTCATGCATAGGCGGGGCTAGAATGTTATCACAGTAAAAAGCTTGTCAGCACTATAAACTCAAACCAGCAAATTAAATTAATGTGATACTTGGTAGGTAGATGCCTCATGATATGCAGATGTGTCATAGTGCTTTAAGTTCCGATATCATGACTATTAATGAGTGGCCATGGGTTTTATATACAGTTCTTGAAATGACAGTATCTCTGCTTACCTTATGTCCGATTAGTTTATACTTATTATGTTGATGTAACTATACATTGTGCACAATATAATAGCAAAAACACGTTTTACAACATTAATATTTTTGAGTTGGTGGGCTTAATTGTAAATCGTAATAAACAGTTTGTAAGCACAATATATTAACAACCACCAGTTGAATCAATGTGATACTTGGTAGATAGATACCCTATGATAAATAGATAAGCCTTTTTGTTCTTGGTTCTCATTTCATGAATTTTAATGAGTGAGAAGAGCTTAACGTACATTTTGGGTTACACTGGTATGACGATTTTGGTACAAAAAAAGGACATTTTCATGACGATTCCAACTGTATGTCATTGATATTCATCAAATTGTAAGAAATGGCTTCGACACGCAAGGCGAGAACCAATGTTCCATGGTTTATATCCTAGGCATATTAGGTTTGTCACAATACATTAATACAGCCAACCGTGCTGTTTTTGTTTGCATATTATGAAGAATAATCACTTAACATAAAATTCTTAATCAGATATCTGTGAAATAGTATGTCTTAATTAGCTGTTCACATTTACTTGGATAATACAATGTAAGTATATTGATATAAGCTTATGAGACCATAAAAGTTTACCTAATTTAATATTCATGCATGTATCTGTTTACAATATGTCACTAAATAGACTTTTCAACATGATAACTGATTCCTTGTACCTTCCTTTGCCGCATTAGTCAATAGATAATTATCTTCGTTTTGGTGTGCAAACATTCATGAATATTAAACTGTATTGCTAACCACACTATGCATATGTTTAGCCATCGGAACCGCAAAATGTTTTTGTTTTTGAAAGTTCAAAATTAATTCTCAAAATATTCAGATCGTAAAAACAGCTTTCTCAGACATAGTAATTTACTATTTTGTTGTGCAGCAGGAAATTATACATGGGTCTATGTTTACCAGATATGGGCATATTGTTCCAACGGTGATTTGTAAACATGACATTTCGTTGACTCGTTAAAGCTTTGTAGAGATCGCATCTCATCAATACTTTAAAGCGTTAATCAACTTTCCAAACAGTTTGTTAACATGTAGGCTGAAAAGTTGATTGAACTTTACTATAAGTTTTAAGACAGTCGTTGAAGCAAACTACTTATTCATGCAATAAAAGATTCGATTCATCAAAGACAAATACGTATGACGTTTATTATTGGTACTACCTCGTGGAACCTATGGATGATAAATGGCATGATAACGGATTAAGTTCTATATTATAAGATCAATACGACGGTTAATAGATTACTTTGATAAGGATTTTACGACAAGGCATAATATCATAATTATTAAACTCTAGTATTTTGCGTAAAGAACTAAGAAATTAGTTCCTTTTGTTTTAAACGTCAAAATTAATTCAAACAATCTTGCGATCATTAAAAAGTTTTCGTTAAAGTTTAATAGCTTTGGTAGGGATCGCAGTTCATCAATACTTTAAAACACGTCATGAACGTACCAACTAGTTTAACATCTAAGGTGAAAAGTCTTTGATAGAGTTAATCAAACTTTGTTTGCAAAGTTTTAAGGACTGATTAAATGAACAAACAAAACATATGATAATAGTAAATTAATCACATGCAAACATGTACTTCGTTTTCTATACCATAATTAGACTGATACCGCCTGGTACCAAATAGTTTAACATCTAAGGTGAAAAGTCATTGATCGAATTTACGAACTTCGTTTGCAATGTTTTAAGGACTGATTGAATGAACAAACAAAACATCAATACTTTAAAGCGTTAATCAACGTTCCAAACAGTTTGTTAACATGTAGGCTGAAAAGTTGATTGAACTTTACTATAAGTTTTAAGTCAGTCGATGAAGCAAACTACTTCTTCATGCAATAAAAGATTCGATTCATCAAAGACAAATACGTATGACGTTTATTATTGGTACTACCTCGTGGAACCTATGGATGATAATTGGCATGATAACGGATTAAGTTCTATATTATAAAATCAATACGACGGTTAATAGATTACTTTGATAAGGATTTTACGACAAGGCATAATATCATAATTATTAAACTCTAGTATTTTGCGTAAAGAACTAAGAAATTAGTTCCT
>JAIPMN010186144.1:0-16201 GCA_020650975.1 Apostichopus californicus
GATTCATCTTCTGTGTAATAAAATCAGTTTCGTACTATTTTCGAATTAGTCAGGAACACACAAGTTGCCGAAAATTCCATACGCAATCTTTGCCGAAATTTCCATACGCAAATTTTTATTGCCTCTATAATAGTCCATATGCGTTCATTACAATGAAATATGTTTAATTGTAACAATATAGGCTACATTACATTAAAGTTCATAACATTGCATAACTTGCATAACACTACATAAAATTTGGTCAGCTCTGCCATGTGAGTCTAGTTCTTTGCAAGTCAAAATATCGAAAGTTTCAGAAAATCGAAATTGCGACAGAGAATAAAATATATGAATCGAAAAAAATAAATTATCCTTCGCCAATATTGATACAAAGATCTAGTGTAATGATTAATACCAGTAGAGTAACTGAAAAGTTAACATTGTTGAACATACGGATAGTAGAGGGCGCCCGTTCAAAACTCCGGAATGACATACTTGTGTTATGTAATGTACAATAGTTTCCCCCCAATTCAACTTTCGCAAGTCTAGTTTTGTAACATGAGTTCAATCGATATCCTACATTTGAGTGTATAGTTGTTGATGGTCACTCTACCTTAGAAACAGACGATCACTTGTAAAAAAAAAAGCGATATAATCATCACCTGATAAATAATAATATGTTGCATTAGTAAAACTTCTCGCCAACTTTGAGACTTCATTCAATTCAGCTCACTTCCGACAGCCGAAAGTTGCAACATTTGACTTTACCAGAATACTTTGTGTAAACATAATTTGAAACACCACAGACATTTAAAACAATCTGCTTCTCCCGGAGATTATTTAGGCCATTAGAGGTCAAAGATTTATGCCAGATGCATGTGAACGTCTGAGAACATTGGAAACACGATAACTACAAAAATAAAGCTTTTAGGAACTTTACATGTGGTATACGCAGATTGACCTTAATGAGTAAGTTCAATTACCTCATTCCTGTCTGTGGAGTCAATTGTCAACAGTGATGTGGTCAATGTCTAAACGCATTGTATACACGATAACTCCCATATTAGTGTTTAGATGAACTTAATACTTGATAGTTAGATCGATATTACTGCAAGAACATTGCTGCCAAGGACCGTGCCTTGGAAATTTCGAATGTCGAAAAAGTTATGAATTTTATTCTGTTAATTGAATATGTATTCATGGCTTTCACAGAGCTTGATTTCAATTTCGGTAATGCAATCAATACTCTTTGAGGCTGGGTCATGGGTTCAGATTTGGCTTTTGGTATTCACTTGTACCTTGGAAGTTTAAGAAATATTTTACTTTCTCTGCAGTCAAGTGTCAACAGACTTCGTCTGCGGTCAGAGTGAACGTTTGAAAACCTTGTAAACACGATAATTGACACCTTGAAGTTTAAATGAACTTAATACTTTAAAATTAGGTCAACTTTTCTGTAAAAAACCTTGCTGTCAATGGTCAAAACTTATGCAACGTTGCACTTAATATTGTCATAGAAAAGGTCTCAGGAATAACTAAACTTGTTGGGTTTCTGTCTATAGTTAAAATTTGTTTGCTGTTTGGTCCACAATGGACTAGAACTACCATATGCTGGGCGACTACAAAATTTGGTTCAAGTTAATAACTTAAGTTACACATGATGCAGTAAATAGTTCATGGAATGCTTCAGGTAGCTTTAATAAAATGCTCCGAATGGTACAAGTGGATTTATCAACTAGTAACAATAATTGATATTAACCCTCGCTGTCCTGGTTTCATGAACATGGGAGGAAAAGTTTGTGTTAATGTGTTGTTGATAAATGGCATATATTTTATGGACAGAAACAGGCTATCTTGTGGTTTTATCATCTCAGCTGTTATAACAAATAGGAGGTTGTTAGTCTTACATCTCCAAGAGCAGACGAACAATATAGCTTGTATATTCTGACTTTACCTTGAGACTTACCGTGCGAGAGTACAGCTGTAAACTCCATTACTGTTGGATATTGCTGCCAAATTGCTGAGTGATTTATCACTGATTATCAAGACTAATTTAACACTGTTTTATCATAAAATAAAAGTTGAAAGAACAGACAAAGACAGACATTCTGAAAGAAACTATGTGAAACTGTGGAGATATCCAGGGTTTCTTTGTTGTAATCAAAAGTGATTAAGTACAGTCAAATAACTATGTATAAATGCTAACATGACAGACATATCTTAATGTGCAAAATGCACAAGATGATAGTCTTTTGAAAGTCATCAGATTACATACACTCAAATAGCTGTTCTAACAAATGTTTCTGTTATGAACTGATAACACATCCCCTCTCCCCCTCCCATCCCCTCTAGTAGCATTCATTAACAACTGACAGTAAAATTAAAATTTGACATTCAACCTTCTCCAATAGCCCTCATCACAACAACTTGCACACTGTTCAATAGTCACTTCCATGTTCATAATTGGAAAGATCACTTTTAGCATGCTTCCATCTTAGACACAAAGTTACCCTGTTCCCATTTCCACTTTATAAACACTACTGGCCATGTATACTAATACAAAAATAGTCACTTCCATGTTTATAATTGGGAAGATCACTTTTAGCATGCCTCCATCTTGAAAACAATGTTACCCTTTTCCCACTTTTACTTTAAAAAATATTGGCCATGTATACTAATATACTAACAGGCACTTCCATGCTCATAATTGGGAAGACTACCTTTGGCATGCCTCCATCTTGGAAACAAGGTAACTCTATCCCCACTTCTTCTTAATAATAAACACTACTGGCCATGTATACTTCAATCTTGGTGTCCATATTTTCATTTCCACTTCCTCCAATGACATATTTTTAATGTGCATAATGTACAACATACATTCTATGGAAAGATATTATCAAATGATTACGTACACACTTTAACCTATTGTTTGCTGTTATGAACTGATAATACTGCCACCCCAACCCCCCCCCCCTCCTCCCACAAGTCTACTAGCATTCTTTTACAACTTACAGTAAACATGAAGATATAACTTTAAACCACTCGAGTACCCTTCATTAAACCAATCAACTTGTCAATGCACTGCTGAATATGAAAATAGTAAAAACACCAAGAAGTTGTAAAAGTGAAATTAAGGTTCAAAGGAACAAAAAACATAAACCTGCCCGCCACATTTAATCTAGCATTCATTAACAATTTACAGTAAAACCTAAGATATATATGTAAAAGTACTGTTGCATATGAAAGTAATAGTAATAACACCAAGAAGTTCTAAATTTAAAATTTAATGATAACAGGAGAAAAAACTGAAACATTAAAGATTTCTGTGTATATCTGGCTATTTACATCAGCTGGACCAGTGCACATGGTTTTGTTCCCTTGCAATGTTCCTGTCCAACATTTGACTCATTTCAATACTAACGTAGACTGTTCATAACTGAAACATCTAAATTCTGCAACGTAATCACTTAGTTTCAGGTTTATGAGTATAAAATGATAGTTAATGAAGTCACTAGTTATTCTAGTTTGAAAAACACTACATAGCATATCAAAGAATAAAATAATGGTCACAACTGCTCTAATCTTGTAATATAGTTTACAGAGTCTTCATTTAATCCAGCTCCATCTTAGAAGACAACAGCATATTCTTCTGGATTGTTAAGATGATCTCTAAGAAGCTTATAACACAGAAGGTATTCATCCTGGGAATGAAAGGAAAATCGACAACTTACAGATAAACATCTACTTAAGGTGGAATGCCTCAATATGCCTACACAGCAACATTTACTCTAAAGGTCTGTATTGACCTCATGATGTGAACTCATTTAAAACCTTGGCTACAGACGAAGCAGTCAAAGCAAAACCATTAATGATTTACTGATCATGTCCTAGTCAGAGGTAATCTGCTAAGGATGATCATGGTCACATTGCACCCCAATCAATCAATAAAATTAACATTGTCATACTTTTAATTAGTTTAATCACTAACCCCCCCCCCCCTTCACAGCAGGTTTAACAGTACAATAAATGTCTAATATCAGTGGGAAGATTCAGTAATATGACAATCATTCATTTCCTTGATACAAACCTGTGTTTGGACTGCATGAGGACATTGCTTTCGTAGTCTATGCAGAGTTCGAAATACATCAACAGCACCCTCTTTTTCAATTCTCTCTAGTTCAGAGATAACTGTGACATAGACAGCACTCAAACCAACTCCATTGCTGGGAAAAGAGAAGGGAAAAACAGACAGTGATTTAATTATCATGGAATAAATATTTTCATTAGACCAACACCATAATGTGTTAATGAACTACAGCTGGACCAGAGCATTTAGTTCTGATGTATTCGATGAATTCTCTGAGTGTCTACAATGATTCAGTTTAACAGTCTATTGTGGCATACTCCTATTTGCGTCTATATCAATCAGCCCCAAGTGTTCTCCTTCAGGAAAAGTGCCAATTAGGAGCAGGAGAACACATTTGTTGCTACTGTATGTTATCAATTAGGATCTGTTTTTTTTGTGGCTTGGATGTTGAAGATCATAAATGGAAGCACATGTGGTGCAAACATTGGGTCAATTGAGGCAATTTTAGCCCAGTTTAGCCCTCCCAGGAACAGCGTACGAAAATTGTTTACGACTGAGTAAAGAGGTTTGTTCACAAGTGATGAAACTTCAGGCTCTCTTGGCCAAAAATCTACATGGTCATGATACAGAAAATTGATGGTGCCATGAAAGGCCAACTTATTAGTTATCCAGTGATGAGTACCGTTAATAGCTAGTGAGAACTTCTATCTAGACTTAAAGACCACATTACTTTTGTGATCTAGTGTGTAAGTCAATGGGGCTTTTAATGGGGGTGTGCTACCCTATGCTATATAAATGCAATGTACTAAAACTGAACTGTGGCCTTTAGTTCAGATTTATTTCATGAATTCTATAAGGGTTTACAATGATTCAGTTTAATAGACTATGATACATACATGCAATGTACTAAAGCTGGACCAGTGCCCTTAGTTCTGGTGTATTTGATGAATTCTCTGAGTTTATGCACATCAGGTTTATTTCCAGGCCATCCATGGAAGGAGAAATGATCCACCAAAAGGGATTTCTGAAACATTAAATATAAGTGTATGCATTTGTCAATTAAATTTTAATGTGTGAAATTAATGAAACAAGACATGCCTGATGAAGTTTGTATTTTTTTTCATTTATCTGCAATGAGAATCCCAAAAACTTACCTGGTTTTCGGGTCTACGAGCGACGATACCTATCTCATACTTACACAGCGCCCCTTCTTATTTAGCCTACTAGTCCCATTCTGGCGAATTCTACCATACCCCAACTGGCCACCCACCCTACTCTTCCTCTTAGTCTCCAGAATTCACACCGTAAGGTCTTGACAATCCGCCTCGACCGGTGCCCTGGATTGGGGAGGAGGGAGGGAGACCAGTATGGCGAAGTCTCCATCAGGTGACCTTGTGTTCCGCAGGAAGCAGGAGATGAAGGTCGTGTTTGACTTCCATGCTGCAGCCTTCATGATGGCCTCGACCGGGACGCCGCCGAACCATGCTCGTGAGGCAGCGACTCCTCTGACATCGTGGGCCCGCACTGGTGACGGGTCCGTTGTATGACTCGAGATTATAGTTCGGAGCCAGCGAGCCAAGGTGTCCTTCGAGGCTGGCGTATGCGAAAAAGTCATTGATTGATTCTTTGCGAGGAAGGCTGGGTCAGGAAGCAGCCTTACCCCGTCATTATCGAATCTCATGAAGTCCTTTTTGATAGCGTGGATCCCGCTCCGACGCTCCGCTCCGATGCTGCCGCCAGTAGAAACAAGGTTTTTCTGGTTAGGTCCTGCAGTGACGACTCCCTGATCGGCTCGTATGGTGGTTTGGCTAAGGCCGTCAGAACCTCGTCGAGTGACCACGTCGGGGGTAGTGTCCTAGTCGAGACGCTGGTGTGGAAGAATCCTCGTATGATTTTCATAACGTCCGAGTTGTCACCCACTTTCGAACCGTCTGGGAGGCCCTTGTGTATAGCCCCAATGGCTGAACGGTAGTTGCGGATTGTCGACGCTGCTCTGCCCTCTTCAAAGAGCAGAGTGAAGAAGGCAGCTATCTCCACGGCTCACGGCTCTACGGCTGAGTACATGAAACCTGATATGGTTATCTTTTGCGGATAGAGTGTTGGGGCAGATCCTTTGCCCGGCTTACGCCACTGTGGTGCAGGAAAGTGGTTTCTCTGTATCTGCTGCTAATGAAGTCAAGGACAGTGGCCTGTATGGTGACCTTGTTAGCGCTCGCAGTACCGCAGCACTCGCAGTACTGCTTGCAGTACCACAGTACCACTGATGACCCCTTCAGTTATCAACCAGTTGCAATCAGAAAACTCTGAAGAAAAGGATGATTTAGACCTAAGCTGTACACTGCAGGGAGTTTTAATGGAGGTTCTTTCCATGATAAATAATATTAATAATAATATTGAGGATTGATAAAGCGCAGACCTATCCACCGATAATGATGCCAGAGGCGCCTAACAATACTACCCTGGTCAACGATAACCTGTCAAACATAGACTCCTCATTGCGGTGGCTAAACAGCCCCCAACTGAGAGTATATCTTGCAGGTCCCCATTTATACACCTGGATGGAAAGACGCAATGAAGATAAAGTGCCTTGCCCAAGGACACAACGGAATGATCTGGCCAGGACTCAAACCTGCAAGCCTTAGATCACCAGTCCACTGCCTTCACCACTTGACCACAGTGCTCTCAAAAATGAGTACTAAATGGATAGTTTGCTTCATCAGAATCTTAATCAATGCTACAACTGCTATATGTGACTCCTACAACTATATGTATGTATTTATGAATCTATTTTAGATCATCCTGCAAGCAGGAACTTGTGAATAAGCCTCATTGGCTTATCAAAGCCGCAAGCTGACCAAAGTCAGTCTCTTACATTCATATTTAACGTCCATGATTATGAATTTTCAACAACTCTGTAACTGGACAACATACATTAATCTTGGAGTGACTTGAACCGGGGACCTTATGATTGAAAGGCACCGGCTTTAACCACTGAGCTACTACTGATCAGAAAGAAACTCCCAACAGGGACCGTGAAGATGGTGAGAGGGTGGGTTTGTAGAAATTCCACCTCATTAATCCCTGGCTGCTTAACGGAGCCCGGGGAGTTACTCAGCAAACACAAAAGCGTCATTAAACGTTTCGTCTTTTGTTATGATAACGTTATTTGTGGTGTAAGAAATATGTCACCGAAAACGTTTTCAGGCTATTATTTCAAAACAATTTTCGTTAAGACATTAATATAACATTAATATAACATTAATATCTCATAGAAACGTTATGTCAACGTTTTCACAACACCACATTTAACGTAATAAACACGTATTAAATGTTATGATAACGTACCCGTTACTTCTCAAATCTCTTCATGTGGAGATATGTCAATTTCGTAGTTCAGTCAAAGTTTCCAACTTCCTATTGAAACCACCTAGGCCATCAGGTGCTACGAAATGCAATTCTGCTTAAAATGTCAGAACATCGAACATTATTCATGAAGTGCATACTGTATGTTCGAAGCGTGTTAGCGCTTGTAACTTTGCTGGGGTTCTTTCTTACCCCTTTTTCAACTTACTAACACGTTTGTCTTGGTAATTCACCAAAGAAATAGAGAGGCTTATTCCATGGGATCGCTCACGTAGTCTACAGCTCGTTGCAGCAAACGTTGAGCTCACACGTGGCAAGCCAGGTGACTGCTTGGCCCCCCTCCTCTCTTAACAAATGTACAGGGTTGCACATTTTCCTGGCAATTTGTCAAGGTTCTAAGCAGTTTTCGCTTTCTTGGCACTTTGCCAGGTTCGAGAAAGTTCTCTTCCTGGCAGTTTGCCAGGGCTAAGACGTTTAAGTAAAAGAATACGTCTTGAGAACCGGCTCCGGTTAGGTCTGCCGACCGGCTTCTGCCCCTGCTACCCCGTTCTGGGTGCCCAGCAGTCGTCGATCTCATCGGTTCCCGGCTCCGGGACCGGCTCTGGGTCCGGAGTGGGACTTTGGTTCCGGGCTCCCTCTGGAGTCTCGCGGGCCCTCCAGAGCCCATCTCTGGGGACCCAGCTCCAGTTCCCGGCTTCGGAACCTTGGTTCCGCACTCCCTCTGGAGTCTCGCCCGACCCGGGGTCTCGCCGGACCCGGGCTCCCGGAGCCCATCTCTGTGTGTGTACCACGCCGGGTACCACTCTCCTCGACCCGAACATTCTGTCCGTTCCAGTCGGAATTTCTAATGGGCTTTTTATTGGCTGTGAGCCTTGCCCTTACCTTACCTCCTGGGTGGGTTATCCTGGGCCGGGAAACCCTCAAAATCCCGCTGGGAATCCGAGATGGATCCGTGTCCTAGGCTGGACCAGACGTCGCTGGTTCGGTCTTCCCGGTCTTCCGTGGGATCGTCCCCGGATAGAGTCGCATCCTGCCCGGGCCGTCCTGGCTCCCGGGTCTCGGCTTGAAGGCCTACTCCGTGCAAGCATGGCTACTTCGGCCACCCACTCATGATCCTGGGCCGGCTCAGCCTGTCGGCTGGCCTCCTGAGTCGGGCTTAAAGGCCTACTCCGTGCAAGCACGGCTACTTCGGCCACCCGCTCTGGATCAAGTTGCGACCCTCCTGGGTTCCGACTGGAGACGGATGCCCTGGGCGTCCTGGGCTTCCGGCCTACCCAGGTCCTGGGTCGGGCCAGCCTCCTGGCTGGCTCCTCGAGTTGGGCTTGAAGGCCTACTACGTGCAAGCACGGCTACTTCGGCCACCCGCTCTGGATCATGTTGCGACCCTCCTGGGTCCGGACTGGAGGCAGATGCCCTGGGCTTCCTGGGCTTCTTTGGATTCTCCGCCGGTGCCTTCCCAGTTCCAAAGTTCCAGAAATCTTCCAACATACCACAAATTTTCCCGACAAAATTATGAAAATGTGGCAAGAAATACATACATGTATACATATAATGCGCATATAGTCAATGAAACCCCAACATTAGGGCCGGGAATACCGGACAAACCTAAGTGCCGAACTAAATCCCAAGTTCTACGGCTCCAGAGTACCCCAGCATATCACGAAATTAACCCCGTAAGGTGATGGAAGTGATACGAAATGCATGTATACAATTAGACATGGAATCTAAAACATCGTCAACAACAACCGAAGTTGTAACAAGAAGTAGCAAGGCCCCGCGGCCCACGTGCTACCAAGCTAGGCGATCCAAACGAACAAGAAGTAGCGAAGGCCTCAACTGCCCGCCCGCTACAGTGTGTTAGGCTCTCCCGCCTAAGCTGCTACGCAGCTACGGAATCTGGCGAATTCGCCCAAGATTTCAGAGTATATTTTCACTTATGAAAAACAAAGGATACCAGACAGAATCGGCTTGATTCTGTTGCTGACTGCTTGACGATGCTTTCTCTTCAATTTCAGTTGATGTGGTAGATGTGATCGTTAGATAATTCGAATTAGCAATTTCTCATGCCAAAATGAGACCAAACTCTTTGAATTCTGGCGAATAAGAGGAAGAGTAGGTGGGTGGCCAGTTGGGGTATGGTAGAATGGGACTAGCAGGCTAAATAAGAAGGGGCGCTGTGTAAGTATGAGATAGGTAGAGGTGTGAAGTAGACTACTCCTTCAAAAATATAGTGTTGAAGGTATTAGCCCATTCCCAAAGACAGAGAAATATAAAAAAAATAAGTAGAAAATTAATCATAGAAAACTTACTTAAAATTATGACCAAATTTGAAGGATCAAGTTAATTAATTTCAAATTTTTCATTTAGTTGTTCAGAGTAATGAAAAAGTTTCTCTTACAGTTGGTTCTTATGAACAGTTGGCAGAAGTTAAACCACTGAATAAAGACAATGCACACCAATCACAAGCTGGTTGGTATGTAAATGAGTAGTAATAAGGGGAGGATTTTATGTGAAAGTATTCTTTGGCTACAAAATACGCAAATGATAACATGATATTGACACACAACAGGACATAATTATTATACTAACTGATTATATACCTGAGATCTTTTATGTTTGACTTCAAACTGTGTCCTGGTGAACACATCATTTTCTTCAATCTTCTTGCAAATCACAGTCATCAGACCATGAGAAACAGTTGCATTGTGGGCATTAGGCCAATAAACCATTAAAGACTATGAAATAGAAAGAAGACAAGTTATTAAACTACTCATTAAATATAAAGGAAAGAGTAATACTATTAAAAAAAACAAAAAGCTCCACAGGGAAAAGCCCCTCTCACACAGCATGTAGTGTCACCCCATCATTATTACTTACCATTAATTTGTAGCATATTTTTCAGTTTTAGATGTTTTCAATAAAACTATGACATGATCTGATTAAGGTATGGTTTTCACTGTTCTTCAAAACATCTTTAAAGCCAAGTGAGTACTCCTTATGTTAAATAGTAACAAATGTTTAAAAAGTAAGTCCTACGATAAGGTCTTTTACATATACTTCCAAAAGATACAACATTGTTGTCATTAACCTCTATAGTTTCCACATTTCATAACATTCCGTTCTAATGTAGCAGCAGGTGAATGGATTTGTCTATCACAGTACAGACAGTGGTAAGCACCTTAAGGAATGAAGCAAAGTTTAAAATGAAAATAGTTTCATGTCTTCCTGAAGAAATTCAATTAAGTTTGAAAATATAGCTTCCTTGACCATATGCAATGATGAGAAAGGTTCTCAAATACTCACTTCTGAAAAAATCCATAACATTATTACGAACATATTTGCAAAACATGCTAGGATGATAATATTTTCAGTCATAAAGTATATATTTCTATTAGCTGTTATTTAATACACAATTTGCAAAGCTGTGTTTGGTTTTGAATTCTAACAAACCCCAATACAGCAATCTTCAATGTAGCACAAACTTTACTACTTTGTTTAATAAATCAACAATGTAAGGATTTAGAAAATGATTTAAATGTCAAGGATGACTATGAAATTGTAAACTATGTTTGAAGAAGAGCAGAAATGTTTGAACTGTCTACTAAGTTACTTTAGATGATTGGTTGACCAAAGTGTTTAGAGATGCAATTTTTGCCAAAAGTTTCTTCCCCTCTCTATCACAATCCATTCTCAGACACAATCCATTAAACATCAAGTTGTACGAATTAAATAAATATCAAATAAGGCAGTTATAACTCAAAAAGTAATTATGAGTTATTGTCACCAAATATGAAATCAGCAGACTTCACGCATGCAAGATAAAACAGTTTCTTTTCAGATACGAAGACAATTCTGAAGTTTGTGCATTTTCTTTGTGATTAAAGTAATGAGCATGTAAGTTCTTGTATTCAAATAAATGTAATTCATATGAGCTTTTGTGTAGCAAGATAAACATTTAGGATACCACATTAATACCATATAATTATTCTCTGCATATGCTGTTCAAGTTATTGTAAATCATGTGGTGCTAATGCAACTCTTGATTAACACTCAAAAGTTATGCAAGCCTCAAGCCTTTACCTGTGCAAACATTTATCTTATTAGACACCTACCTCATCAGATTCATCTATGGTGTTCAACATTACAATGCATTTACAGTCATAATCAAAGACCAGTCTCCAAAAATCTTCTACGGTTGAGGCTAAAGGTGATTGGGTCAGTATAAACCCCCTCTGTGAAATGTCCTGAAAATATATATTCATAATGGACATTACTTGTTAGAGCAATCTGGGAGATATACATTTCACACATCTCGGTAATGCAATGAATGAAACATAACTTGGTATCTACATGTTTTTTTTTCTTGCCCTCTCTATCTTTCTAAGACACTATCCCTTAAACATCAAGTAAGTTGTATAAATTAAATAAATATCAAATAAGGCATTCACATCTTGGAGGAGATGCTTTATTTTTGTATATGTGTCAGAAAGAATTATTGAATTCAATAATTCTTTCTGACACATATACAAAAAAAAAATCCACAAACAAACAAAAATATCAGTTACTGTTAGATTAGATACAAAGTAATTAAAAACCAGAGAGGTACATTAAACACAAACCTTGGCAAAAGTAGCATTGATGTAATCATTGGAACCAAATAAGTTGCTTGGGGATTTCAAGACTGGTCTGAATTTGTCCACTGTAAAAGAGTAATATGGAAATTTCAATAATGTAAATAACCTACTGTCACGAGTATGCTTGACGCAAGTCTAACGACTATCGTACAGCTGGATAAATTTACTGATGAATATTCACTTGTTGTCTGTTTTGCTCACAAAGTTCAAATTAGTAACATACGACATTCTAGTATATGCTTTGTTTAATTCACTGATTGCTCCACGGGGAGTAATTGAATTTGTGTAAGTCTTTGTTTAGATTAATTTGCATAAAATGCAGGTAAAGGGTCGGTATGAATAGGCCGGGTAAGCAGGTCAGGGCGTGGTATTCGTATTTGGTACTATACTTGGTGCAAGGGTGCTGGGCGTACCACAGCAGTTACTTGTTGCAGTTGGACACGATGTCCGTTGGGCAACGTTATAGCCCGCAGTACTTCACTATTTTACTATAGTATATGCAGGGGCAATTTCAGTTCCCCGCTGATGAATTCGTGGCAATATATATCTTGTCATATATTGTAAAGGACGTGCCGATACGTGTAAAATAGCCGGAAAACTGACCGAATTCCGTAAGTGTCTCATTTTCTTATGTGTACTAAGTCAAACCTTACTTTGCAGTAGAGGGAACGCAACTAGTTAGTCGTATTCTTGTTTCTTATTTGAGTGTAGCGAGGCCGGAATATGTTAAAGATTGGAAAGCACATATAAAATATATTTATGAGAAGTTTGTTAGTATCGAATGTCTGTACAGGGAGAGCATATTGTAAATAGGTGATAAGTGTTAAGAAGGTGTAAAATATATGGGATCATACAGCAAGATCAATGCATGTTTGATATGTTTCCTATTGCCGATGTAACGTCTTATTTGTGTGAAATATTTGTTTATACAATGCGGACATTTTACGTTTTGTTTGAGGGTTTTTGCCCCTGGTTACGAGGACTAAATAAAACTCATAGAAAAGACACACGCCATCCGAGTATTTACGTTGTCCAGCGAATAGTTTTACCTTACCTGTGACACCTACCATCAAAAACTAAATTGGGGTGACAATTTTGTTGTACCATGTTTAATATAAAAATACGCTTTGTTACACAACTGAAATTTAATGGGAGTAGCTCACCTGGAAGGAGATCAGGGAACCTGTTCCTATGATTATTCTCAGATGAATTTCCTGCTAGGGTTGCCAAGTCCTCCAGATGTTTGGTAGTTTCTTGCAAAATCTAAAAAAATCATGCATTAATTCTTTTTAGATTAATACACATTGACTTTGCTCATCATGTAATATTGCCTACTTTTCTAATTGAATACCAAATTACTGATATATTAATACAGCATAAAGTAGTACACCACTAAGTAATACACCATACATTAATACACCATATAGTGATACAACACATTTAGTATTTACACTTAAAACAATCTATTGTTAATCATCATTCAGTAATACACCTACCTGGAATTCCTTCTTGCATTTCGCCTTCATTGCTGAGAGGTCAAGTTTCTTGAGTTGATCACATGACATATGAGAGTCTGAAGACAACATGGCTTCCAACAAAGCATCACAGATGAACAGATACTGGAGCTAACATTGAAAAGAAGCATATTGACCTCATCAAATGTAAGGAATTCTAGAGGCTAGTTGTCTTCCTACAAACTGATGCAGTATTTCCTGACCATCAATTCTTACAGACACAATTATATCATAGATACTAGTAATGGATATACCAGTAGCACCACAACCATTACTCTGTTTCAAATATACTTACTTTTGTCAGTACCATGTTCACCCTGTCTTTTCTCATTCCTTCTATGACATCAAACACACTGACTTCCGTCTTGGTTTTAATGACATCCATCAGATCATAGAGACTAATGAATGTACCAGTAGCACCAACACCATTACTCTATGTATCAAATATACTTACTTTTGTCAGTACCATGTTCACCCTGTCTTTTCTCATTCCCTCTATGACATCAAACACACTGACTTCCTTCTTGGTTTTAATGACATCCATCAGATCATAAAGACCAATGAATGCACCAGTAGCACCATCACCATTACTCTATGTTTCAAATATACTTACTTTTGTCAGAACCATGTTCACCCTGTCTTTTCTCATTCCCTCTATGACATCAAACACACTGACTTCCTTCTTGGTTTTAATGACATCCATCAGATCATAGAGACTAATGAATGTACCAGTAGCACCAACACCATTACTTGAAAAAGGAAAATGAGAGATACAAAATTAATATGTTTGTCAACAATTGAAATTTCTTGTCTTCAATGAACTCTATAGGAAAGTAAATGACCTCAATTAGAACATCCTGAATGAGTCTATATTAAATAGGTTAATGGGGAATGTGAAATGTTCTGGGATTTAACATTTCTGTCTCCACTCTGTGTGTTCTTACCTACAATGGACCAGTAAATGTTTGCCTCCTTTCTGATGTTTCTTGATCTGTTTGATGACAGAGATGAGGTCAGCAGACTCAGAAGGAACACCTCCATACTTCCAACAGGGAATCTCATACTGCATCACAGAAGTATGAAATTTCTCATTACCCTGAAATGATAATACAAAACTTATAAAGGAGTGGCACTGATTTTTATTCTAAACTGATCCAAAGTAAATCAAGTCTTGTCTTCCTTCATTATTGTTTCATTATTTGCTGTTCAGACATTGATCTAATAACCAATGGTACTATGTAACAAACAATGCCCCCAGTGTCTTACACATTCATAGCCACCAAGGATTAGAATATGGTTTGCCGGACAATATTGACAACTAATACCCCGTTCCCACGAACGCGGTCTTGCTTCAAGCAAGTATAGGTGGAGCTAAAACTGTAACTGCAGATAAGCCCTGCAATTTGAACCCGCGTTTCAACGAGTTAACTCCGGGCATAGCGGCACGCTTGGAAAACCTTGGAAAACGTCCGAACCAGGTTATTGAGAATACGAGCAGCGATCGATAGCCATGCAGTGAGTCTTTTCGACACGCGCATATATCATCCAAGCAGCGCACACATGCTAATTTCTACCGGGGCTTTACCGATACGGCCAACGTTTACCACCTTTGAAAAAGTCAATGCACTGGGCAGGGAAATCATTGTTCGTATCTGAAGCGCAATATTTTGAGTGGTACGACTTTTCGCGGGGGTTAAGTAAAAAAAATCTTACATAGTTTCCAAAATGAAAACAAATAAAATGGAAAACCTAAATATAATCATATCAATTATATCTAGCAGATATGCCAATTTTGTGTACACGTACAATTGTTCCAACAACTCTGCAAAAAAATCTGTTTGCACACTTTACCCAAAAGAAATATTTAACCCCTAACACAAAATGGTTGGGTTGGGCTCGATGTCCGCACCTGTTTTATACTGTACCATTGGACTTGACATAGATTTAAAAACTTTTCAAACTAAAAAGTTGCCAACAAGAAATTCCACTGCAGTGTGTTTTGCTAGTATTGCATCAAAGAAGTTATGGCGTATAGACTAAACGCTTTACGGTGGCACATTTCCTGTTATTACTTTCTAATACAGAGTTCGCAGTATTCGAAGTGAACATTTTGGTTTTGGTGTGCTTTAACGAACATTCGCCTCATCGACTAGGCTTTGTAGGTCTAGAACACTCCACCTTTTGTTACTAAATCAATTCATGCTGGCTAAATATACATTCATCTCACCTAGTGCCTAGGCATAACTATTTGAAGAAAAAGTATTTTGTACATCCCCTTATGATCAGATTTAAGATAATGTGGTACAATTATGACTCCTAAGCAGCGTTTATAATTCATTTCTTACACTTTACAAATTGGCGGGAAATTAGTGCTAACCCAAACGATGGTCGCGGGAAATCTTACAAGTGTATCACATCATATCTTTCGTTCACCGTTATTTTTTGTTGTTGCTTATTTCGGACCATATTCTGAATGACGTGAAACGAAAATAATAGCAATTAACCAATCACATATTTAAACTGGTAAACGTCATTCATCAACGCTGTAGATAGCGAATGTAAACTCCACCCATATTCCCTTATATGGACGTTTACTACGAGCTTCATTGACCATGATTTTGACTTGG
>JAIPMN010186150.1:0-38713 GCA_020650975.1 Apostichopus californicus
TGTTTGCATTTTTGTTTGTTTGCATATATCAATCAAAACGAGCTCCGCTGTAAACTGGATATCCACTCAACGTGAAGTGTTAGTAATAAGCCATTCAGCTCGTCCCACTTGGTGAGAAACTGCTTATAATCGTAAAGTAACAGTATTCAATTTCGATTTTGTTATCGTAGTGTGCATGCGCGCTACAATATTGGGATTAATAGCCCGCTCCATCATTTACATGGCTGACTGGTGTATGCCAGCTGAACATGCTCTTCATAACAATCTCAAAGTCACAGGTTGGCCATGTTTGAAAACAGCCCGACTTAGATTTACAAAGCATTGTGACGGCGAACAGTTAATTCTGCACATGTAAATAAAATAGATCTCCTTGAGTAGCATAATTATTGAAAAACAATTATTAAATTCTCTACTTTGGTTCGATGTTCTCGAATTGAACAAGCCAGGTAACATTTGAAAGCATTTGAGTTAGCAACATCCTGAAAAAAAGTTGCAAGCAACAGATGTTAATCGTATTTATCCGCAACGACTCTGCGTTATCTGTACTACTTCAGCTCTTGCAATATAGGCACTTGTAACGTTATTGCATTATATACTATGGCCGTGTATGGCATATTTATGTGTTTTGGATGGTGATGAACCAGGGCCAGGAAACCTACCTAGCAGCTGCCATAGACCGGAGGGTGCTACAATTGCAATGATTGACTAAAGGCCTAGGTGTATTCGTTAGATTAATTTTCCATTAGACTTTTGATGCAAACTACCGTAATACCGTATGCTATACGGCAAACAACGTATGTCATTTACGGTACGTACAATTTCGCTAACTAGGCGAGGATACAGTAACGTTAACATGTTGTTCAATTTGACCAATCAGTGTCCAGGACTATGTGTATTCTCTGTCACAAATACAGTTGTTCTAGTTACTTCAGTAATTGCGCAAGAACCGTTCTTTGAACTACCGTCAATCCATTGTTTATAGGGAAGGACGCGATCCTTTTGTTGGTAATGCAGTAAAAGGTGATAACTGTACATATCTGTTCTACTCTAAGGTACGGTGTGAGGTTTGAATCACTAGACAAAAGTTATGATGACAATCATCTTACTCTAAATTCTGATTTACATTTTATTGTTTCGTGTGCAGTTTATTTTTGTCAATGAGATTATGTTTGAAGTCAAATAGTGTAGTGTGACTTCTGCCTGATATACTTTATACATTATATTGAAGAATCGATTTTGTGTGGTCAGTTAAACGGTCCACGCTTTGCATTAATGTTGTTTAAATACTATTCCAAATGATTCGAAAAATATTGAAATCTACTAATATCAATGTGGTCCTTTATTAAAATAATTCAGTTATATTCAATATAACTGATAAGTTTTAATTATATCATCAATTAAATTTAGACATACACGATACAATCAGCAAAAACAATTTTGTAACGATTTCTAAGAACTAAAGTTGGTTTTAAAAGAAAAACGGGTAACCATAAAGAACAGAAAAAGTATTTTAATTTGGAGAAATATCACGTAACTTTATTTAAACGACGTTCTTAAGAGTGGTATCTTTTCAAAGCAAATGATAAAATGAGTTTATAAATGTAATAAATACTATGATTGATGTGCCAAATTTATATCATATTTTGATATCACGAAATTGGCAGTTCAAAAAACACCTCAAAATAGGTTGTATCCATTGTATACATGGTGTGATCCTGGGTTTCATTGGTGTGCGTAACTGACCCTTGTAAAACGATATGAAGACAGGGGCGTAAGAAACGTCTACATATGTATCCACATGTTTTGAATACACGATCGATAAGCCTTAGTATAGTTGTTTTATTTAAAGATTTGAGCGAAGGAACGTATTTCATTGCATTTTCAGATTTACAACTAAAAATGTTGTATCTATTATTTGATTGTTAAATGGTATGCCCCCAATCCTCTGCAAACATTTTTCAATGTTCAGTTAACACACATTGTTGATATCAAGAAGAAGGAAACCTCGATCCATTACAGTGATTCCATCATAGCATGTTTTAACACGTTTACCTTATAGGAGAAGGAGAAATTATTTTTTAGATTCTGCGGAATTTGTTTTTGCCTATCTTTTTTGTATTAGGGGGATATGTTTTTTTTTACATGTGGAGGTATAAGTTCTATGGTGTAGAATAAATCGGTGCTTCCATTGGCATGGAATTCTATGGACGAAAATTGCATTCATCCGGACGTCGTATAATACATTAAGAAACTGCGCCAACCACCGAGAATCACGTGAGGTGTGACGCGGTACTACTATCACAATGTATTTTAACACCTTTCATTCCATCGTGATTTAATAATGATTAATTAGGTTTTGGATAATAATAATGTTTGGGATTTACATTATAAGTGTCATAAAAGGCTTTATCTGCATGGACACGATCACTATTAACACTACAGGTCATTATAGATTGAGTATCGAGTGTGCGACAAGCGAAAGTGTGTTTGTAAAGGTCGTCCGTTCTTGCCTTATTTAAACGACCAATCCGAGATTGTTTTGCCTTCGTAAATTAAATAAATTTAATATTAATAGTGGCATACTTTACATATTTTTTATAATCATTTGATATGCAGTTCGTTGTTGTATTGCGTTTTCTGGTGGACGGAAATGCATGTAGTGCAGATTGTACATGCATAAATTATACTACGTCATTACACAAACTAGTCGTATTTTAGACGAGAATCAGCCGACGGTGGCCTCACATTACTAATGTTAAGCTTAATTCTGTTCAAAGCGAGATTACTCTCCCCACATATATGGATCTGGACATGGCAACAATCCCTCGTAGTGGACTGCTTTCGTTTCATTTGAGAAAAAAAAGTTAACACGCGTTGAGCGTGCAGTTAACTACGCCTACCTATTGATATTAGAATGAATTATTTCAAAACTACTCAATTTACTGACATT
Source organism: Apostichopus californicus (assembly GCA_020650975.1). Lineage (NCBI taxonomy): Eukaryota > Metazoa > Echinodermata > Holothuroidea > Aspidochirotida > Stichopodidae > Apostichopus > Apostichopus californicus. Next base: position 2,951 of record JAIPMN010186150.1, read on the forward strand.
GCTTTTAAAATGTCATGTATGTAGTAAAAATAACTGAAACTTATTATCTCATCGCTACTAGATCGGGGGTCAAGTCGAAGTTCTAATGGGTTTTCATCGGAAGTTATTATGGATAGTCTCAGTTATCACATGAATAGTTGTTATGGTAAACTTTGAAGAAGAACTAATATAATTCGCTTTTGGGCGAAACATAGTTTAGAGTTAGCATAACAAAGTTATATGACCTAATACAAAGACATTTATATAATGCATGCTTTCTTCCATTTTCTATTCCGTTGTGTAAAATTTCTCATTGGTTTTCCGTTATTTATTAACAAACATAATACATTAATACAGTCATGTTATAGGAATAATGGAATGAAAAACATTGATAAATTGTAGGGGCGTCAATACTGGGTTGTGCTCCTCCACCAGAAAAGACATTGTGACAAAGCGACATAAACGGCGAAGTTTCCGTCCGTCGATGTGACAGTAGTTAGATTTTTCGGGGAAGTTATAGTCGGGATCTAAATGATAGATCGTCAGAGCAATCACCGGTGTCACTATTCGGGAAGGGGGGGGGGGGAGGTAAACAATTATGTTTTATCTCGCGAGTTTGATGGTTGTCGAGGAGACTGTTGCGTTTGTCATCATGACGTTTTTCGAGAAAAAAAAACGGAACATTCTTTTTCTGCTTACCACTTCCGATGTATCAACGTTGTGTCTGGAAACTTTGTTTTATCTTGTTATTTGGCATTTTATAACAACATTTAGACAATTTTTTTTTTTTTTTAACTATTGTAATAATACTTCGAAATTTCTAACTAAGTCAAATATAATGACTTGATTTCGTCTGCAAAAGTGCCTACACCCTACAGTCCCGCTCCAGGTAACTTGGCAAATTTGATATAAAAAGAACCAATTTCAACAAGTCGACATATAGATATCATGATTTTGGAGGACGTACTAAGTTGTGGGGAAAAAATCGAACTGTTCTTATATAGAAGCGTTAAAGAAGAAACAATCTTCAAAATGAAAATGAAATTTGTGGCAGGCTTCATATTGGTTTACGATCTTACATGGCTAGCATGTTTTCTTTTTCCCTCCTAATTGACATAAGCGGTCTCTCCTTCGGCTTTCTGCTCATAACACCGCTATCATGCGCTATGCAGTGAATATCAATCCCTATCATACTATCTTACTGATATTCTCGAAGACAATTTGGGTGACAAGATGCAGTTCGAGTTGCCAAACCCGTGCTTGTTGTATAATATTAAAATAAGTAATGTAATAGAAAACGCAGATTAACAAGAACGGTTAACTGTGCATGCGTATATTTAATGAGTAACTGATACTGCCAGCATGGAATTCATCTCTTTGAATATTTACCGCTGTTTACCGTTAGTACTTTGCAAAAAGGAAGAAAAAAGACATTTGGGAAGGGTGGGCTAACACTTGTCAAACTGTGTCAATTCCACTGATAAAAAGCTTACCAACTTTGTTGCCAATTATATTAATTAAACAGAAGCAGAAAAGACATCGTTAGAAATTTTGGATCAAAGCGTTTGTTGAAACACGTACTTGTATGTTTTCAAAATGGAGAAGTTAAGAAAACCGCATATTTACGATTTCAGTTAACCGTGTATCCGTATGAGTCCCGAGGAGTAACTGATCATTTTCTGCCCCCTTGTGCATAAATAAAGCTATTAGCAATATATCATACACCACGGGAAAACGCATCCAGTTAGAAACTACGTAGGACACAATTGATGTTGGAGTTAACAGTTACACCGACAGTAAATTTCCCCCTCACAATCGCCCCAACCCCCCCCCCCTTCTAAAAAAGAAAGGCGCAACACAATACATCGTATATTGTTACAGTTTGCTTTGTCAAGATGTTTTATCTCTGTTACACGCATTTGCCTCTATAAACAATACAAAGCAACGTATGATACGTACAGCATTGATCACACTCTATTTACTGTAATACAAGTATCCATTCATTATTAATTATCTCATTGATTTACAAATATTTACACCGGTAAAACACTGTCTATCAAAATATTGTAGTTAAAATACTACGAATAATCGTAACCGGCTATAGTAACCGGACAGAACGTATGTGATATGACTGAATAACACGTAGATAATTTATGCTGCCATACGGTGTTTTGTACGAATGGAAGCATATATACTACATATGGAAGGATGCTATACTCTCTATGGATGTGTTGTACATTTTATGTATTGATACGGTACTTATTGTAATACTCACTGTAGCTCCTTCAACAGATGTGACTGTTTTACAAACATCAGTATGTCAACAACCTCTGTCTCTGTCATTTCTCTTCCTTCATTCACGGTATTTATCACTACCTTCTTTACTGATACAGGACAGGATAGACGTAACCCTGAATGGAGGATGATGTTACCTGCATCAATCTTTCTGAAGGACTCGTACAGATGCAGACAAGAGATGGGAATCTGAAGGAAGAGAAAGACAAATGACGGAATTATTACAGTAATGATTCCAGGATATTCGAATCAGTATGAAACACTGATCGATAACCCTCAAAAATTCGTAAATTTCGATATCAGTACTGTAATATATCTTTCTCGAAATTTAATTTGTCTAAATGTCACTCAGGAGTACTAATCGTAGTTTGAAGAAGTTCCTAAAATAGCCTTAAGCAGTGTACATATTTGCAAGGATTTCTGAGGGCAGGGGGGGGGGGGGTAGCTGCACAATAATGACAAGGTGGGTTTATATTGCCTGTTACCCACAAAAGTGGAAAAAAGAAATATAATATTGTGTATGGAAGATTGCGCCATTTTGTCATTTTGTGATAAGAATAATAGCGAAAACGTTGTTGCTTTTCTTCTTTGATCTTTGGCACCTGTCTTTTATTTATGTGACATCAGTAGTCACACAGATTCACTGTATGCTATACGCCATTTACTTAATAACATATTTGGTCGTCATTTCATGAAAGGGATTTTTTGTTCAGCTCAATTTATCATCATAATCTGCTACTTAAATATTACAATTACATTGATTTGATATCAACTGATTTTTTGCTATAAAACTGGTGCTTATTTCAAGAAAGAAATAGCGTTTGATCAATGAGTCACCCTTTCCCATCCTTCCTCAAATATATTCTCATTGTAAAATAGAAGATAAACGAAGGGATCTTTGTTCAGCTCATTTTAACATTGGTTGATTCGTATCGACTTAATGTAATAAGCTTTAAATGTTCTATATTGTCTAATTCAAATTATTGCATTGACAGGAATATCAAACTGATGTATATATACCTCTACGAATACATGGTTAGTATGGTTTACATCTGTCTACCAGTCTGGTGCCCTCAAATGACATTTGACCTCTTTGAGGCAATATCAAAGTATGTAAGTTTAGAGAGAATGGAACCACATACCCCACCCATAAATATCACTATCACTTATACATGCTCTTGTGTGGAACTACATTACGTTTTATTCTGTGTAACCGTCTTTTATGATCCTTTTGTTTATATTTGGAAAGTTAGTGCTGTTAAGCTCCTTTATTGTATAATGGAAGAACCTTCATGGGTACATGGAATGAGAGATGCTTTGATTGAGCATACTTGAATACTCATACCATGGAGGTAAAACAGATACCTCCATGCTCATACAGAACTGTAATATAATAATGTACTTCATCCTTTGCTTATCCCAGAAATTCGGCTAAGGACTACATAGATATTCCATCATGTAATGTTTTCGTCATCGCGTTTACAAACCAAGGTGCCACATCAATTCAGACGGGTATAGTAAGTAGTGTGGGACAAAAACCGCGTAATATATCCGCGTATTAATTTGAATATATACGCTTATTGATTTGAATTTATACGCGTGTACATTATTAGCCAATCATAAGGCCTAAATAAATATATCCGCGTATAATTTCGAATATAATCACGTACTAGTTCAAATATATATACGTATTAAATCATGCTGTTGTCTAGATCAAGTACGTTTGGCATGGGTGTACGTTCAATAAAGACAAACTTTGCAATCTCTCAGTTACAGCACTGGCGAGGAAACTCGCTTGTGAAAGCTATAAGACATGTCAGCTATTGTACGAATTAATACGCGTATATATTCAAATTAATACGCGTATATATTCGTATGAATACGAATATATATTATTTGGTGTTTGTCCCATATGGCTTGCCATAGACTTGCGCTGTTACCATTGCAAGGATTTGTTTGCGTGCAGACAATATGAAAAGATGAAATTTATTACTGCATGCGATTTACACCATATATGCTTGTAAAACAAGTTGAAATTTCCTTTAATGCGATTCTGTCATTTCTTTTTGTGGTTAAAAAGCTGATAATATCATTCTTGGAACCTCCCGGGTCTCTATACACCTTTTCCAAGATATAAAAATAACTACCTTAATCGTTTAGTTAACGCGAATGAACGTTCTTCTAGTGGTGTTATTATATTTCAACTACGTCTATTCTCATCTCTGTCATACTCGGTCATAGTTACCATATATGCGTCATAACCGGCTTGTTAGCATGTCACTGTTCTGAGTATTATATTTATCGCATTTATTTCAGTGATGAGTTTCGTAATGTTTTAGTATTGTTATGTATCGTTTATCTTGTTTTACAGTTGTACCACACAAATACAAGTGAAGAATAAATACAGAAGGATACGCCTGTCTTTGTCTCAGTTATGGTTAGCTGGTTGTCTAGCGGCAGATATCCGACCCATAGTAAGGGCAGCACAACAACTATTTGTTACATGCTTGTAATACTAGTCTTTACATATATATATTTACTAAATATTAATCCATTATATATTAGGCCTATTTCGTACCCTTTGTTTCGCACAATCATCCACAATGAAGCCTCCGTCTTTTGGAGACATACAACTGGTGGGGAGTGATGGAAGCTGAGGTCTATCTTTAGATATTATCTCAAGACGCATAACCGCCATAGGAATTTATAAATAGACTTGAAGAAAGAACATAAATAATGCAGAGGATAAAGTTATATTGAAGATAACCTGTTGCCACTGTTTTCTCTATAATAATGTTCTTTCTATTATTTATGTTTCCCAGTAGATATTCAACCGAAACAGCAGCGTGGTTTGCTTTGCCTCGGGTAATTAGACTAACGTTCTAAACTTGCCTGACTATTTTGACATATTGGTTGTATAATGTTGACACATTTCGCACTCCATGCTTCCTTCTGTGTCCAAGACGATATTATGATATTGATTACTGAAGGCTTTCCTTATAACGAATTCGAATTTCAAAGGAGAGGGGGTTTTCTTTAATAGGTCCTTCTGTTTTGAATACATTTTTCAGGTAAATCGTTACACCCCCCCCCCCCATGTCATCAAACTGGGCGGAATTTTGATGGAGCTGTTCACGTGCCACACATGTCTTGTAAACCAACTATCTACCGATATCCGTGATACTATCGCTCTAAAGTAGTTATGCAAATTTTGTGACAACCAGGGATAAAATAAATCACTTACAATTTAGTGGTTAAATTGCTGTAGGTATTTCAGCTTTCTTCGTTGTTCTACTAACACTGTGACATCTTTCTAATTACAACAACTAAATTTATAATATGTATCAACATCATGTAATTGCTACCATCACCTCCCATAACAAACAATTAACTAGTAACTCCGCCCACTTGTAGATGGTTTAAACGCTGAAAGTCTCCATTTGACTCACCTGTAATGGTGAAGGTGATGACGCTATCTGATACGATTGGCTGTAGCCTATCATTCAGAATTGAAACTATAGTTGAATATATTATCACAGGCAAGTAACATACAAAACCTCGGCTCTGTGTTAAACATTGGTCCCTTCAAAATGGTCTACGGTAGAATTGTGGTTACCTAACAGTAGGTTATTTAGTACTTTCCTATTTACTTGTATTTTCCATTTAATTGTTTGATCTTCATATAATACGGATTGCGCTTGTACAGATAGAAGTAACTACAGCCGGGAAGCGTAAAATTACATCAGGAAGACGCCTATGCTAAATAAGCACAAAACATTGTGATTAGTTGAGATACAACAGCAGCCAAATCGAACTGAGTATAAAGGAGGTAATTACTTTGGACAAGCTTACCCTTTGCGGCGTTAGACGACATTCCGTCGTTAAGGAACCTTAATAATTTCAGACAACATAAGTTAGGCGCATATATGTTAACACATTATTCTCGCATTCGTCCTTCTTATAAACACATGAAGTCGTATCTGGAATATTTCATCAATCTATTGAAATATAAACTTTGGATCAGCTGTGTTCCTTACAAACGACTGCGCACGATTACTGTTTAAGGACTTGCAAAGCTTTCTCTTCTGTAAAATAGTTTCACTTCTCTAAGTTCTGTAGATTGCTCAGTAGAGTTATAACGTCACACGTATGCTCATGTACAGCATGTTTTCCGCGCTGTAAATTCACATTTGTCAACCACTGTCATTGAAAATAGGCTTGGACACATCGGCAGTGTTTTTTAAGCCGGATATCCATTATCGCAAAAATACAAGAATGATGAACGTGTGAATGATTATTTTAGCATAAACGACACTTTTTTAGTTCCTAAAACAAATATTTTAAGCTACTAGTCATTGTATGGAAGAAATAAACGATTTTACATATGAAGTAGGCGGTTTGCACAAATTTGTACTTGTATAATGAGAAGAACGCTTTTGTCATTCTGATTTTCCTTTATATTTGGTTGACTTTACACTACAGCACCCAACAGAGAAAGTCAACAGAAAAGAGGTATTATTGGGAAGAAACACATCTCAGGAATATGTACTACGGAGCTCTGGAAGAGACGCAAACAAATGACAGCACCTAATTATGACACTATTAACATATCGTACGTCTATCTTAGTATTGTTTACTAACATGTTTGGTTACCTAACCAAACACGGCGGGAAAACATTAATTTTAATTTTGAAGCACTGGATTATGAAAGAACCAAATGAAAGAAAAGCAGGTTACTTAGTAAACGACAATATTATTCTCAAAGTCTGAGTTTTAACTGGTTGTGACAAATTGAAACCGTACTGCATTTGTGTAACAGTTGTATCGATGGGAAAACCATTGAGCAACAAGAAAATAATAGCACGCTAAGTATCATATGAGGCTGAAGAGGTTTCAATCGAGGTGTCTCAGGACAACAAAAGGTTCTCGAGCTAATTTCATCGAAAAACAAATATGCGGGTCCATTGTGGCTTTGAGGTTCAAACGTTTGTATGTATATACCAGGGGCGTATCCAGGATATTCTAACCCGGGGGGCGCGAATTACTATCTAAGCGGAGCGCCACCATCGGTTGGCGCGCAGCGTACAAGAAAAATTCTGGTTTTGATACCCCCCCCCCCCCCCCAGATCACCGGAAATGGCACTTCTCGGGCTTGAAAATGACCAACCAGATGTACACTTTTGCCTGAGAACCAAGTATTTCCCAATAGTTTTTTTTTCCATCCATAAACATTGTGAAGATTTTCTTCAGTCACAAATCATGTTCGACCTCATCGCATGTCCTGTGGATCATTGCTTTTGTAGGTGATTCTACGTCGCGGCCCACAATACCCGACAGCCCCACTTTTCAAGGTTTTCAGCCCATTATTTGTTCAGAATTTGAAAATTCACTTCAAAACATACCCATAATGTTGCAAAAAATGTCATCTATGGACAACCAATATAGAAAAACCTCCTTCAACCCCTAACAGACCGGTCAAAATTACACGAGTAGAGGGAAGTATGATGAAGAATGTTGGTAAGGAATTTTCGAAAATTCAGACACAGTTAATTTATTTGTGTACAAATATTAGACACTCTTATAACGGCTATTATAAAACTTGGTTGAAGGAAATGAAATAATACTAGATATTTCCGAAACCGAACACTACACACATAGGCGTAGGAGGCGGGGGGGGGGGGGGTTCCCACTGAAAGAAAAATAAATTGCAATGATGTAGCTAAAGGAAATGAAAAAATATCTCCTTGATAATTAAAATAAAGTTCTAAGCTTGGCCGACTAATTCTCCTTTACTAATGTAAAGAGAATTTGACATAATTGGACCTCCATGCTTTTTCTCCATCTACATAGGACATTTCGTTGTTTACAATAGCATCCCGCGGTAAACTGCGCAATTTCCACGGACCGTACGGTACACGATGGCATGCGATGTAATAACCGATGCTTGCTTATATGATATTGACATTAACTTGTTGAACGCGGAGCGCGAAAAAATTTAGGTTATATTTATCGGGCAAGTCGTTACAGCCCCCCAAATCAAATTGGGTTCCTATGACTACACACATCGACAGTTTTGAGGCTGTTCATCCATGAACCGCCATTTTCATGCTCACTGATATGATGTGATATCTTCTGTTTGCTTTACAAATTCGAACAGGTGTGCAGCGAGTATTTTGCCATGGGAGGGGCGAAGCCTGTAGGCAAACTATCTAAGCGTAGCGCCACCACGTGTTGGCGCGAAGCGTATAAGAAAATTTCGGCCGAAAATGCCTCCCAGATCGCTGGAAATGACACTTCCCATGCCTTGTAAGTTGCATCTAAGCATTTTCTATTTTGAAATTACTAGCGATATCATAATAAAAATATGCTCGGAATGCGTCATGTTCCCCGACGACTCGGTCGAGTTCGAGACCAGCCACATTTGGTTTCATAGCACAATTGTTTAAGGCGTCCATACACACACACGCGTTATGATAGACCATATATAGTATTTATATAGATACATTAGTGAGAGAGGAAAAACGGAAACGTCAACAATGGAGTTGTCGGTGTAAGGGGTAGGGTGAGGCGCACGCCCCTTCCGAAGTCCTCGATCCGTCACTGGCTACCCGGCAATGTGTATAAAATAGGGATCAGCGCTGTAATGATGTCACTGTTCCTCTTTCTCTTCCCGGTGTCTTGGCAGTTTTCTTTTACTCCCTCCTTTTCTCCGTTTTCTCTCTCTCTTCTTTTTCTTTTCCCTTCCTTCCTCTCCTCCTCCTCTTTCCCCCTCTTTTTTCCCTTTTTCTTCCATTTTTTTCTCTTCTCTTTTTCTTACCCGGGGGGCGCGCGCCCCCAACGCCCCCCTGGATACGCGCCTGTATACTATACAAAACCCACAGAAAGTTAATATGCTTAAGCCCTGCGCTTTCCTAGACTAGATACATTTCTGGCTGTACAAAATGGTCCCCTTTACAGCCTTTATTGGTCCCCCGTTATGTCTCTTTTAATGACAGTATGCTATCATTAAGGAACACATTGTTTATACTTCCCACGTATGATGTATATATACACACCCAATTACTACGTCGACATCCCCTCTATCTCTTTGAGAGTTTTTTTTTCTGTTTGTTAACTTTTTCTAAGATATTATTGTGAACACAGTATTTGCACTTACACATATAACACACTGGAACAAAAGTGCAACGAAAAATTGCTGTGTTAGCATATTACTTTAGGGCGGTATGTAAGGAGTATAAAAATACATGAAATTTGCGTTTATACTCAAATAAGGGAAACGCCATATTGAAATTTGTAAATATGTATTGAAGCATATTGTAGGTAAAATCCTACTTGTGTGATTTGAATGTAAACCTAGTACATTTAGGTGTCATCAAATGAGTCCCACAGTTTGATAAAGTATTTCAGTTAACATGAATGATGTTGTTATATATAACATAGTTTATATTTTCTAACTGCACAGTGAGCGCTCTGGGTGTTCGATGCTACAAGTGCGTGTGCAACCAATGTGTTAACTGTATTTGGTAGTCTGTATAAACGTTGCTGTACACATATCATAAACAGGTCACGTGTAACCACATATTCCATTTAAAGGAATAACAAAGGCAGGGATCAAAGACAATTTATGTAATTCAGTAACCCAAAAACTCTCCAATATTCGATTTTTAAGTTAACCGCTTCCTGTTTGACGGAATACGCTCGCTTTGAAAATTGGCTCCTAAGCTATCCCCAAATTACACAGATTACGTAAAACGCTTTGAATTACATATTGAGGACGTCAGAGAAGAACAAGTCTCGTGAAGCAGACAGCATGCCTTGCCGGACTTAGGCTTACTCCATATTCAATTCAAATGGAATGTTCCTTGTGTGGCCACGGATGTTGTTCCTCATCACTAAGGTAGCTCTTAGTTACGCTTTATTTGGCAATAGTTTTCCAAGCCTGCATTGACTGTTAAAACAGCCTTCTGGGATAAAAGAAACTTCGTAAAAGTATCCACTTCGTGGCAACACACACACTCCACCTGCTTAGGCATTATTGCACAGTTGCCACACGGTCCTCTTCTTTCATGTGTACCCTTACGTTTTCCTTTCCTGTAATGCATTTGTTGTTAATATCGGATCAAAATCATATAGCTGCGACCCTGCCATTAAACCTTCTTTGATTTCTTTCGTTTGGTTGAGAACTTGAAATGAAATTGTTATTTTCTGATTGTGATTAGTATAGCGTTTGTACGGAGAGGGCGCTACTGCTCGATTGAGTTGTTCCTCCCTGACGTCATCAATATGAAATTTTAAGCTTACAGATTATTGAAAGACTTATGTAGTCCTAATATACCGAACAGTAAGAGTTACGGAGATTTAATGAAACTACTATGGGATCACTATTCACCACGTTCAATCGTCATCGCAGAAAGACATACATTCTGGACAGCTACTCAAGGGTAAAACGAATATATATCATGCTTCATTGTCAGACTCAAAAATGTGCGCGGCCTTTTTAGAAGAAGCCCTACGTGACCGTTTGGTTTCTGGATAACATGTCCAAAACTCAAACGCATCTACTGTCCGTGGATGATCTAATTTTTGACAAGGCTAAAAACAAATGCTCAGCTGATGAAATGGCTAATATTGCTACCAAAGATTACCTGCATACAATTAATATAGACGCAACTAATGTCGTGTATAGTGGACAACCAAACCATCGCTTCAAAGGCAAATCCTATGAGAGTCGATTCTCATTTCGTTACAAATGTAAAGGCTGTGGAGGTGAGCACAAGCGAGCTGATTGCCCATACAAGGAAGTTACTTGCCATAAATGTAAACAGAAAGGTCACTTACAGCGGGTATGTTGCTCTGGAGGACAACATGGTTCCAGTGAAAGTACCAACACCAGGAACAGAGGAGGGTTAAGACCGAATCATTTCAAAGCGAGACATGCTAATACCAATCACGTGGCAGATGGCAATCATGAGGCAAATTACAGCGTGTATCGTGATAGTGTTTAGGATGAAAGGTACCAGTCTGAAGGTTTTGGACTAAACAATGTCACTAGTAATTACAGTGTGTCACCTTACATGATTCGTGTGTCGGTAGGGAAAGAGAAAGCAGATTATATTTCGATGGAAATTGACACTGGTGCTACTAGGTCAACGATTTCAAAATCTGCTCACATGTCTGAGTTGTCCAATATGTACCCTTTAAATAAGTGTGATTTTGCTTTACGCAGTTATACAGGTGAGCTAATTCCTACATTAGGCTACGTTAGTGTACCTGTTAAGTTTAAGTCAAGCCATTCCCACCTGGCTCATATCACTGTTGTACAAGGTAAATGGTCATCTTTGTTTGGTCGAGATTGATTGCAAAATATAAACTTAAATTGGAACCAAATATTCATTGTTAAATCCGAACCGTAGTTGGGTCAAACAGGTCATAATCATTTGGGTGACACTGGTGCTTTAAGAAAATTTGAAATTGTGCTTCCTACTTCCCAACCTTGTAATCCTGAAGGTTTTCGTGAGCTTCTAGAGAAGCAAGGTAAAACATTTTCTGATAGAGATACAGGGACTAAAGATTTTACAGCTTCTCTGAAATTAAAACAGAATGCAAAGTCGACTTATCAAAAGTCTAGAGCCGTTCCTTATTCCATGATTGTCAAGGTGGAGCAAGAATATAATAGGCTAATTGATGCAGATATCCAACCCCAGTAACGTCTAGTAAGTGGGCGTCCCCCACTGTATATGTACCTAAAGCAAATGGATCTGTAAGGGTCTGTAGAGACTACAAACTGGTCACCAGTGTAATTGAAGATGATGGTTATAAGCTTCCTAATGTGCAAGATTTGTTTGCGAAATTGGCCCAGGAAGGCTCACAACCCAAAGTATATTCTGTTATTGAACTAACTGGTACATTCAATCAATTGTTCTTAGATGCAGAATCAGCGCAGTTGCTAGTTATGAACACGCATAGAAGGTTTATTAGCTCCTAAGCGTCTCTGTTTCGGCGTAAAAACGGCTCATGTGATATTTCAATCCACTGTGGACAAAATATTGACTGGTATTCCTCATGTATTTTGTTATGTAGATGATGTCCTTGCTGCGACAAACAATGTCGAAGAACATCTTAGGATTTTAAGACTTCTGTTTGATAAACTTGATAAGTAAAATGTGCGCTTAAATGCAAGAAAATTTCAATTCCTCAGACCACAAGTCCAATGTTTAGGTCATGATCTAAGCGGTAATGGCATTCAACCAGTTCAAGACAAATTTGAAGCAATAATGCGTGCGCCAAGACCTACCAATGTTTCAGAGCTAAAGTCGTTTTGGGGAATCATTAATTACTATGGCAAGTTTGTTGAAATTTTAACTTCCAAACTTTACCCCTTGTACACCTTGCTGCAACACAAATCGAAATGGAGTTGATCCAACGAGTGCGAGCAAGCTTCATGTATATAAAAACTGTCCTTACGGGTGATAAAGTCCTAATTCATTATGACCCCACGAAAACATTGGTATTGCGCGTAGACGCGAGTCCCTATGGGTTAGGAGCGGTTATAAGCCACAAGTTAAGCGATGGTACTGAGCGTCCTATAGCCTATGCTTCCAGGACACTCAGTTCGGCAGAGAAAAACTATGCCCAAATTGATAAAGAGAGGCTGGCTATAATATTCGGTTAAAGAAGTTCCACTTGTATCTTTACGGTCGTAAATTTACCTTGGTGACAGACCACCAAACTTTCACCAGTATATTTGATCCAAAGTCAGCGACACCACCTTTAGCCGCAACGCGGATACAACGCTGGGCTTTGATTTTAGCGGGGTATCAATATGAGATAGTCTATTGCACTTCTACACAAAACGCGTATGCGGATCTTTTAGGTAGATTGCCATTACAAGACAAATTAACTCAAATTACAAATCCTGATGAATGTTATGTTTTTCTACCGTAGAATCAGCTTCCTGTTACAGCTGAGACGATTGCGAAAGCCACTAACCAAGACATTGTTTTAACAATAGTATACGAATATACCTTGTCTGGATGGCCAAAACATTGTGAGGAGGAGGAATTGAAACCATATTGGACAAGACGGTTATAGCTTTCATTAGAAAATGGTTGCATATAATAGGGTAGACGTGTTATTATTCCGCAAAAATGTCAGCAACACATTTTAAATGAATTGCATGATTGTCACACTGGTATGTCTCGTATGAAATCTCTGGCTAGATCTTTTGTCTGGTGGCCAGGCATGGATTATGATATTGAGGACCTAGTTAGATATTGTTATGTTTGCTTCAAAGAACAGAAAACCCGCAGGTAAACATTCCTAATTATTTGGCCTTTGGCTACCAAACCATGGCAGAAAATTCACCTAGATTTTGCAGAAATAAATGGCCAACAGTTTCTGTTACTGGTTGATAGTCATTCTAAGTGGCTAGAAGTTTTTCCAATGTCGAGTACAACAGCTTCAGCTTCCGTTTTCAAGTTACGAACAGTATTTGCTCAGTTTGGTCTTCCTGTACAAGTTGTAACTGATAATGGTCCACAATTCATTGCAGAGAAATTCAAACATTTTCTTAAAACTAACTCTGTTCAACATACTTTGACCCCTCCATACCACCTTTCTAGCAATGGCTTGGCAGAAAGACATGTTCAAACTTTCAAGAGAATGTTTAAGAAATCAGAAACAAAGTTTGCTAGTTAACAACATAAGGTTACACACATTCTATTTCATCATATAAATATTCCCTACATAACTACTGAAAAGACCCCAGCAGAGCTCTTTTTGAAAAGGGCTCCCCTAACCAAGCTTACACTTGTTAAGCCATCTCTAAAACGTTCGGTCGAGCACGGTCAGGCTAAATCTAAATTATATGAAGATGGTGTAAATCCGAAAATGATATCCTTTGATCTATATCAGTCGGTAAAAGTCGGTAAAAGGTTAAGTGGATAACTGGGACAATAGTTGAAGTTAAAGGTCCACTAACCTATTTGGTTAGAACACCAGGAAACAACCGTCGATATGTGCATGCTAATCACCTTAAGCGTGATGATTCCAAACGTCAAAATGCTACTCCTGATATGGATATTGAAAATCCAAATCAGGATACCTGGTTTTCACCCAGTGCAATAAGGTTTCCTACTGACCCACATACTTCTATAGTTCTAGAAATCACGCCAGATCCCTCACCATCTGTTATTACTTCCCCATCAAAATTTTCATCTAATATTCCTATTGATTCTAAATTGCAAACTCTGATGAGAAAACCCCTATTTCTACTCCAGCAGAAGCCAAACCTAGTTCAAATCTTTCTAGTCCTGGAGATTCTTGTGTCTTCAAAACCAGGTCCGGTAGAGTTGTCCGACCCCCTAAGTTTTAAATTTGTAACTTCATATCCGACAGACATAAATAGTGTATTTTTATATCATGTTTCATGATTCGGTATGTCAGTGATGTTATTGGTTTGTGGATGGTGACAGTTGTATATTTTGATATCTCCAATAGTTTAGTCGTGTAGTATTTTTGTAGTAGATTACTTGTCAAAGTGAATTTATACTTTCCGTGAATACTTTCCTAATATTATATGTTCGTTGTTGCAATAATAAAATAGTAGTCTCTCAGCTATAAGGGAGGATTGTTATGTATTAAGAGTTTAATGACATGTGCAAATAAAAGAAGTTCGTGTGCAATATGTAGATCGTGTGCACACCACCCTAAGGATTATTAACAGCCGTGTATACCTTATGGAAAGGTCATGCATCCAATGTATTGTGTTTAATGATGTAATGAAAATAAAGTACTCAGACACACTCTGGCTGTGACCACTAATGACCGTCTCCGGTGTACTCTATAACATGTCATTCTTGGAACCTCCCGGGTCTCTATACACAGATATAAAACAGACGACCAGGCATTTTTTCTTGTGTTATTTTTCGCTAAATTTCCACTATGTTTTTGGTCTTGATGTATTCAATACTACCTCTATTCGTGCGTATTGGAGTTTGAATAGAACGGTCAAGATACGTTGGTTTTATATGCAGTACTCTAGACGAGCAAAACTCCCTGTGATGAGCTAAGTATCATGTACAGCTGTACATAGCACAATTTAACTACTTCGAAAAGTAGTTAAGGGCCAAGTATAGGGCCAAGATAAAATAAATCGACTTCCTTCAATAAATTAGTTTTGTTTTATTTGGAAGACATAACGATTGTATCATATTTTAGGCACCACCATGAATTTAGTTTAAAACAGTTGAAGAGCAATCAACTGGCACAACCTGTGAGACACTCGTCCTTCTGGTATTACGGAAGCCCAATATGATCAAGATGAAAAATAAATGTATTCAAAAAATAACAGAATAAAACTAAATAAAAATCGAAATTCGAATGCTTCTTTTCGGATTCAGTGCTGTTCTTTGAATTCCAATATCTGTCCTTTTTTTTTTTTAAATACGCATGCCGTTTGCAAAATCCGCGTGCCGTTTTGTTTTTAAATTTCGAGTGCCGACTTTTGAATTCCTAATTCTTTTTACGAAATCCAAATGTTTCTTATTTAAATTTCGAATGCCGTTTTGTGAATTCCGAAATACAATTCTTTTTTTGTCAAGTTGCACATGTATTGCTATGACTACAGAAACTTTGGAATTGACGTTTGACAGGCCAGAGCAGAGGGAGGGGGGTGTCAACGAAATTTGAGGGGTTCTATTCCCACTGGTAGATAAAAAGGGAGTCTCTTAGCTAAAGAATATTTACATGTTAATATAGTCAAGTGTTTTAGCGCAACTATTACTACCCATATTGTAGTCATCTATAGTCATTACGTGATGGCCAAGAAATAAACTCGGTGACCACAGTAATTTTTTTGTGGAGATGCCAAGTTATTTTAACACGGTAACTCTACAATTTTTTGGTCGAAATGTCAAGTAATTGTAAGTTGGTAACTCCAAAAAAAAAGATTCTTAGTTGTCTCTTTTCTGTTACACAACAGGCAGACTTTCTGAAGTGCAACATGAAAGGTAAGTGTTGACAAATCTGGTACTTAGTGATAACAAGAAAGAATATAGCCCAAGTATATTTAGGCTTAAATCGATAACGTGTAAGTGTATCCAGCTAGAGGGGTCTCAACAAAAAGGGGGCGTCAACAAAATAACATTAACGTTATGACTTACTGTATGATGAGTTGGGTCTTGGTAGGACTAGACTCACTTTGATTATGACGTCCATTTTTTATGTGTGTGCCAGTGAAATCAACTTTAGGCAAGGCCTCCGGCCCCAGAGGTAATTTTAGCTGGGCTCCAGGCTCCGCCAGCTGCTTTGCAAATTCCCATTGACATTGAAATGGTACACAATTAATCACACTGTTTTTATAAAATAGCGCCTGGTTCTGGAACCACTGAACTAACCCCTACTAGGCCCCTTAGAGTAGGCTAGCTAGGCCTGAAACAATTTGGGTATGTTTTTGATATAGAATCCTGCCAGTAAGCCTCATAAGTTAAGGTCGAGGCACGCAGGTATTCATTACAAAAAACAAAGTTAGTACTAGGTTAGTCTAAATTTGTGTACACACTGTATGTACAGGAAAAACCTTGTTTTCATGGGCTTACTTTGCTAAGGGCGCGTCATACGTCATTTTACTTGGTTACTGTCCCGCTTATACAACATCGAATAAGCCTAAAACACTGAACATGGGTGACAGCCTAGTATAGGCCAACGTTAGAACTAAAAGGCTGGTCGTGGTTCCTGCGCATAATGCAGGAGGGCGCAGTGGTGAATGAATGAATGAAATCATAGGGTTGAAAGTGATTCCCCTATGTGATTATCTGAAAAAATGAGCGACAAGACATAGCCAAATACAAATAGGGATGAACGCTGGTGAGGCGAACAAAAAATAAAAACAGCATTTATATTGAAATGATTAGAATCTCCTTGATCACAACGGAGATGCTTAACACTACACAGCTACACCATGTTTGTTCGTTAAGTATTCTCTGGACAAATATTGAGGGAGCGAAACATACCCATTTAGCCCCTCGTATAATAAAAGAATGAACGCTGGTGAGGCGTGCAGAAAAAAAAAATTGGAATGTCTTCTTAATCACAACGAAGATGAACCCACAAGCCCCCACCCCTCGTTACATTGTCACTGAATATTATCTATATCTTCATTATCAGTCTCTCTTCCAGTGGTTAGCACCTCAACTGCAACATGCCTTCAACAGAGCATGGTTTACTGGCTCCGGCACTGTGAAACTCTACGCTATTCTACATCAACTTCACCATGCGTTGACTTTTGAACACACCAAGTTATCACATCATTTAGGCCTATTGGCAGGACTTACACAGCAAATCACAATGTGTTCATCTTAACTACAAACTGTATTATCATCATTATGCCTTGCATTATGCCTTACACAAATTTATTGTCTCCGGCGGATCTTTTTTTTCTGTCGTTACATATCCTGACACGTCTGATTGAAGAATATACCTATGCTGGCCAGGGACGAAACAAGACACGGTATGAACATGATTTGATTTAGAGATGGAGTGGTGCGCAACACATTGAAATGGTCAGGATATTGGAAGGGTGCCATTCCTAACCGAAATGGCCCATTAACTCACAATCACAAGAAAGCATGCAATTCAGCCAGAGGTATGGTAAAGCGCCACAGAAATGTTTGGCATTTTTAATGCTATTTCGTGGCATTGGATGTATTCGAGAGAATATTTGAGTCATTGGGCAAATTTGAGGGCCAAGAAAATTTCGGTCGGAGCGGGACTCAAACTGGGGTTATTAAGGAGTGATATCTACTTTTTCTATTCATGTTATATTTGTTGAATGTTTCAGCAGAAAAGAGGATGTAGAGGGCGGGTGTCTAGCCCAATTAGCTCTGCTTCGATTCTTTGAGCCCATCCATGTACTGTTTGATTCCTTGCTAGAGGAGTCTATGCGGTCAGGCGGCGTATGTGTTAGTATGTGTGTGTATGTGTCGCTGGCTCGTAATCTGGTTAAATCGGTCTCACTGGAGTCATGGCCAAACATTAGCCTTATAAGACACAGGAAGCAACCAATGTACGTTGCCCAACCTAATCCCATTGTGATAGAGGTAAAATACACCGTGGGCAACAGTTACAGTGACCTAACCAAATAGATCTTTGTAGGGGGATACAGATGGTACCTGGGTTATATTTGATATGCAGATTCGCAGGCAGAGCTTGATTGGGGTAGGGGATGTCAGTGTGTATCAAAAATAATATGAACTATTGAATAACATTATATATATATATATATACAGTACATTGTAATCAATAGAAAGGAAGATAATCTATGCTGTAATTCAACATCAGTCTTTCGAAATAGTGAGTGCTTTTAGTGCAGAAGGTCCAATATGTGTATCTTGATGAGGACAACCTCAATTGATCACAATTTTAACTTATTGTGATCGTGCTGTTTCTATCACTCTATTTATCTACCTTTCACTTTCAACAATGTTTGAACGTCATGTATACCTGTACATGCTTTGACAGGTTTTGATGAAACTTGGACACAATGATGGATATGGCAATGAGTAAGCAGTGGTGGTCAGAGGTTTGTGGGCAGTAATCATTTTTGATAATTCAAGGAAAGTATACAAAATGTTTCTACTACAGATTCAACTGCACAGTCTTGACTATTTTGTCATAATGATATTTGGGTATTGCTTCATTCAGAGTGTTCAATCATGAATTTGGGGTAAATGCTTCTTCTCCTTCAGTTGTTATGGCACAGTCTTGATTGTTTGTCATAATATGGTAGTACTTCATTAGCAGTGTTCAGGGATTTGTGGTCAGTGGTAATTTTAGGGAAAAATTGAAAATGTGACATCGAATACAAAGGATTAGGGCACAGTCTTGAGTTTTTGTCATAATGATATTCAGTAGTGCTTCATTCAGGGTGTTCAAGGATTTAAGGTCATTTGTCACATAGTAGTCATTGGTTGTTCGTTTATCATAATGATACTATGAAAATGCTTCATTGGGGATGTTAAGGGATTTGAGGTCATCTGGGGGTAATTTTATGAAAACACTGAAAACGCTTCCTTTTCTTCAGTTTTTGTGGGATAGTCTTGGGTGTTTTTCACGAAGATATTTTGGTGGTACTTCACTCTTGGGGTCAATGGTCATCTAGTGGTCATTTTGAGTCATTTTATCCTATGCACACATGTTGCAATTGGTCAGTGGTCTGCAAGGGGTTCTTTGGGGTCATATGAATGTGTCTGTGAATTTAATGGTTAAACGCACATCATAAAGTCTGTGAAGGATTTTAAAGATAAAAATTGACAAAGAATATTTGTTGACGGGTCCTGTATGGTTTTGTGGATATTTTGTCATTGATGCCATAGCTAATAGAACATATTTTCCCCCTCTAAGTTAGATGTGCAGCAATTATTGCCATCTACCGGAATATCCTTTCTCGGGCAATTTTACGTTGACCCTTTTACCATCATTGAACTTTTGTTTTTTATATTAATGAATTCGCTGTAAGTGTGCATAGTCTGATACTCAAAACCGGGTGGAAGGGCTTTGGCTACATTGTCATTTTGGTATGCACGTATAATGTTGTTTGTTTGGTTATGTGGCATTTGATATCTAGGGTATGACCCTATAGAGTCATACGTCATGTGAGACGCTACATCCCATGCATCACTAGCCATATATCTAAGTTGAATGCCTATCGTGTTTACGGTTAAGGAGTAGGGAATCGCAAATTGGGACAAATTAGACAATGACTTCCTTTCATTAATTAATAAATGCATTGTTAAATTGCATAGTGTGACATCCCACATGAGTTTATGGGTTTCGGCCATATTTTTAGTTTTGTAGATTAGTAATAGCAACAATTTTTTGGGATTATTTGCTCTTTTGACGTCACGTTAGAGACTAGAGCTCATAACCGCCAAGTTTGATGTCAATTAGGTTTACAGTTGCCACTCCTATTGCTCAGTCAGTTCTTGTTATTCTATACTTTCTTAACATAGTTAGAATTAAATTGTGATCTGGGGTCAAGGAAAGTCAGAATTTCCTCATAGCTTTCCCATAGTTTGTTTTCAATTTCTCATCAACCAGTGGAACCTTTACAAACCAAACTTTCCATAATGCTTGTTTTAACAATGTATAAGTGTGCACAAACATGTAATACATGTGCGATTGATTATACAGATACATGGGCCAATTGTCATCGAATATGTCAACCAAGTTTCATGTCTTTTCCAAATGTGTCTTTAATTTGAAAAACTCAAACTGAATATTAAAAGAGGAACATTTTTTTAAATGGAAAGATAAGTCTTTCTTTTGCCAAGTGTTGCTCATGTGTTGTGATACAGAAAAGTACATTTGTTAATGTTCCACTATCCTTAACTGGTAGATAATCCTATTATCTGCAGGTTTTGTTTTGTTCTTGATAATATATTCTGCAAAAGCATCAAATTTGTTTTGTTTTTAGTTACATTATTTGAACTATTTTGTGTCAATTTAAGACATGTAATACTACAAGCTTAGTAAATGGAATAGCTTGTACACCTACACCTTTGAAGGTGTATATTAACTGGTTTGGTTAGTGAAAACGGACAAAATGCAAACGAGTGAAAGTACATGCTAATGTGTAAATTCACTAGCCAGTGATTAATTACACTACCGTCTAACATGTACATTTACTAGCCAATATGTTATTTCACTACCTTACAAGCCTGTATCTTTACTAGCCATGATGAGTTAAATCAGGGTATTACCTTTACTTGTTTTAGTGAGTATTCCAGTTTTCTGTGTTTGGATAGCTGGATTGGCATTTTGTGCAACATGTAAGCTTTTGGAACTAATCAGCCAATAATTTGTTATTCAATAGATGATGGTCATTATAAATCCTTTATTGGTAATGACAGAAACTATACACTCAAAAATAGAAATACAATGCCCACTGTCGAAAAAGGATAAGCAAGTATAAACTTTATCTCTGTCGAAATCTTTAAAATTAATATGTTGTTGCTACCCTTGGAAATTTCCTGAGATCGGTCTAGACTGTTTAAGGTCGCGTTTAGATACGTGCTACTACCCTAAACAGGAATAGTTACTACTCCAACAAGTGACAGTACAGCCAATACTCAAAGGCCATGAGAAACGGATTAATATTGGCAAACCTTCAATCCCTTCATAAAGATATGAAATGAAAGGCGCAGTCGATTATTAAAATCGAAAAAATGTGACACCGATTGTTAACTCGCATATACAAATATTTACGTGGTTTCTCGGACGGTGGAATGAAATACCAAAACATTTAATGAACCAACTTGTTTGATTACTAACCTCAGTTTGTTTGTGATTGATTTCCTGGGCAAAGTATAGAGAACGTCCGCAGCATTGTCTTATTACAGTTCACTTGCAATATGAGGCTAAACCAACTGTTGACACATACACATACATAACGCCCAATATTATTTGTTTGCTATCATACAATCGGGGGTATCAATGTTTGGCATTCTATACATAAATCGAGGGCATAAATCGAAGGCAATAATCGAAGGCGGAGTCCATGAGTGAACTGTTAAACAGTTTTTTTACGGTATAATACCGGCAGGCAAGACTCTGAAACGTAAATTAACAAAATTTTGTGGAAAACTGTGTTTTTATCGAGTACATTCAAACCGAAAACTTAGATCGTTAGAATTATAATATTTCAATATATCGAATACGAATAATCTACAGTGTTAATTAGACACATTGTGTGCATACTGATGCACCGAAATCACATAGCCACAAATGTTATGTAACACCTATAATACGAATTACTTATTGAGCAGTTTCTCAAAGTTTGTGTTTTGGAAAGGAAACAGCAATATAGTTTACATTCACATTAAGGTTAAATAATAGTTATAAACTCATTATACTCCCCGTTAAAGACAGTTTTCATAATGAACGTTCTGCAATTATAACCTATATTCAACTGTTATACTACGCCAAACGGTTAATCTTTATTTACGGTGTATTGTTACATCCAAAACAACCTGTTCTTTACAGAAATTGCCTACAATGTACATCGACAAGAAAATACGCGTTGTATAAAGTCTTCCTATTATTTTAACAATAAAGCATAGTTGTTATGTTATACGTACGGCGTGCCACAGTTACTGACTTACGTCATGGTAAGATGCGTTCTCCAGAAGCTTTATAGCACATCTCTGTAGTAACTCACTGTCATCGCAGTGAATATCCACGTCATCTGTGCATAGACTCTCAACTGTATCTTTATCATCAACCTGATGGTATAAAATAAATATAATGTAAGCTGAAATAGATTTCAATTGTGCTCTACTAAATAGTATAAGATGTACTTCATATGTCTGACTCTAGATACTTACTTCGAATGGTTCCAAAATAACAAATATCTCTCAAAATATCTCTCAGAGAAGATTTTATAGGTTCTTTTATAGGTTTGTAGGTTCTCTTTTCAATCCATCCAATCAGCCCAATCAGCTAAATCAACCATATCTTATTAAGTTCCCAGAAAATAATCCACATGGTACTTGTTAGTGTTGTGCCGATGTCGCCAATATCGGTTCTAGCCGATATCCGATATTACATTCCCGATATCGATCCTATAACAATATCGATAACGATATTTTTAAATAACCACAATGAAGGTCAAATCGAAAATAAGTCATGACGGATGAAGATATAAACTATTCACATTACAATCGGCTATTGTAGGTTATTTTCGTTTGTACAACTCACAAACAGTAACCACTTGTATAACTCTCATTTGCGGAAACATTTGGTAAATAAAAAAATGTGCGCATATACTACAACACTAGTCGTTACCTCTTTTTAAATGAACGATCGTCTTCCCAAAAATTGATTTACATGTAACTGTGTGCTGGCATTTATGAAGAAACAAAACAAGCCTATCCTTCCTGTTACTTCTATAGAATGATTCTTTACTTTGTTTGACTATTAATAACACTTTGGCTACAAGAGTTATACAAACTCTCCTCAAATGGAGCCACACAGTTCTTAGTAACATGCTAAGAGACAACATCACGTGATGAATAAAACTGATTTCATGTAGAAATGACATGAGCATAACCTGGCTAAGAGTTTTCACTAACACCTGTGTTTATCAAAACCAACACAAAACATGTGTTTTATTTCCATAAAATTAATACCCCACCATTAGCAGGCTATACTGACAACTGAGTCTAGCCAAAATTAGCAAGTGCTACGTGTTATGATATTTCGTAAAACAACCGGTTAAAAATTGTAATACGTATACTTGATTTTCAAATGTGTGAAATTGGTTGTTTTAAAACAGATTCATAAATCATCACAATTACAGGAAGTGGCTTTATTGAAGAAAAGAAAATGTTCATATCGGTTTGCTTTAAACGTCAATGAGGTTAAATTCTACCAATACCGATATGCCGCTGATGTTGCAAATATCCGCCGATACCAATATCTCGAACGATTACCTGCGCAACACTAGCACTAGTCCCCGTATAAATACTGCTTAAAATCCCGACCTATCAATTGCTAAAAAATACTATAAATACACATGTTGTAAAGGCCTGACCAATTAACTATTATTAAAACAACCCCGTATATATATCCGCGGTAAAAGCTCCGACCAATCAACGGTTATTCAAACAACCCCCGCCGTTAATATACCCGCAGTAAAGCTCTGAACAATCAATGGTCACTAAAACAACCCCGTAAATATACCCGCAATAAAGCTCTGACCAATTAAAGGTCTTTAATATAACATGTCTGAGCTGCGACCAGTGGGGTCGATTCTCGCTTCCCTACTGTACGTTGCACATGTCTAAAACAAGCATGTGTTACGTCATATGTGCATATACAGGCTGTAAACTACGTACGCTAAGAGTAGCTGCGTGACTCTACTATATCAACGGAAGGTGGCCTGTAACAGGAGCTTATGTAATAACCTAACGCAAAACCAGGCGATTACCACTAAAATCTCTAATTAACTTAACTAATCAAACGTAACCATATGAACGCTAACGGCAATCTTCTGAGCTTGCTTTTCTTTTAAAGACTGATATTTACAGATTTCATTACACTTTGCATATGAAACAAGGTTAATATATATGAATGTATTCAACAGTTCATCTCAACTTCAAATTAAACATTTGAGATTCCGCCATTCTTTAAGTGAGCGCTATAAATTGAAGTTGCCAACTTGGAAGGAAGTATTATTTCTTTCCCAAATGGTTCACAGAAAGTAAGTGCAAGAATAAACCACAATAACAAAAAAAATACTGTAAGTGAAACATACCTCCCAAACACCGGATTGAATATTCAGACTGTAACCGTAGTCATTCCAGAACACTAAGATGACAGAAATGTAAAAGTGTGAATTAAGCAATATGACGACATTGATTCTACTGGTGTGAATGAGTTTTATTGGCTTTATAAGCCAATTAGGGCGTCTTATCCAAGTGTTATGAATAAACCGAGTAGGTTTTGAATCTGACACGGAATGCAGTATTAACCCTGTTTCATAGGCAATCCAAGTCGTATTTATAAAATGAATGTGTAAAAAATATCGTCACTACCATCCTTCATCCAGTCATTCTAAAAAGTTCGTTGTTTAAAGAAAAATGATATAATAAAGTAACGGTTGAACTAAAACAGCACTTTTTGGTTTAATGATAAGAACGAATGCCTACAAACGTCAGCACTAAATCAGTACTGAGTAGTTTTGACGATGTAGACATACCGTTAATGTCTATAGATTGCATCTCTGCAGGAATTGAGTCCGAAGAGAAGGTGATAGGCAGCAAACAACCTTCGAACCTTTGTAGGAGAAATAAAGAATAACGAGAGAAATGAAGAATAAACACTGTACTCTAGCGGGAAAACTATCATTACAACACATCTTTGTTAAACATATTGAACCGTTATATGTTGGTATAAAAGGTTCCTGTAACAAGCAAATAAGAATAGTTTTACACTAAATATCGCTTTGTTACTATCAACCGTCAGGGGAATACAAGAGCATATGTAGGTGGTTTGTTACAAAAATACAATGTAGTATCACGAAGATGGATGTAAAATAGCCTAAATTATCTTACTTAATTCGCCAAGCATTTCGAAAAACAAATTTGAGAATAAACAAAAAGCTTAGTTATACAATTATTCATGTTCACGTTTCAAATGTATCGCATAATAGCTCAACGTATTGTACATCTACTTCTGTGAGTCTCTTCTCTTTACACTTTTGCTGTCTTTTTTACACATTTATGTTAACTGGTTTCCTTCGCACGGCAAATATATGATTTTAAACTGAACACTAGAGATATGATTCGTTTATTAATGTTTCATTATCTTCTAAGAAGGAAAATAAAAATTGCTTCATCCAAATGTCTTTTGTTGTTGTTGGAAAACTGCCTATCCGACCTAATGCAGTCGGTACAACTACTTTCTATTGACGGTAAACTTTTCACAATGCACTGGTTTGTTGTTAGAAGGAAACGACCAATCCAACATTTACGTGTCATTTATATCATTATTTTGAGATATATTTCAACATTACAATAATTAGAACAATCTAAATGAAACTAATATCGTATTTCAACAAACTTACTACTTAATTCTTAGCTATTTGATTTTGAACTATGAGAGGCTTTTCCTATGACGTAAACAACCATAACTCTCATACGTTCAGGCAGCTTTCAAAAAAATAAAATTGTATTTTCATTTTGTTACCACAAAGCATATTTAATTTAAATACAAATATCATAATATTGTGAGAAACAAATATTCACCGCTTTTCCACTGAACGTCCTAACAAGAAAGAGTAAGTGTGTATTTGAATTATTCTTCATTATCTTTATATTACATGTTCATTACTATTATCACATTCTACTTACGACAACTTCTTAAAAGTTTGAGAACGTATCACATATTTGAATATTGCTTTCATTTCTTCTTCCGATAGTGACTTCGGTTCCTGCGTATCCTCATCCTTCTCCATATCTATTTGTATATTTTCTAAAGTAGATAGCTTAGTTAAAGTGAGACCAGAATGGAGTACAATGTTGCTTTCCTCACACTCCTTATAGGATTTGTTTAGGTTTAAGCAGGTTATTGGAATCTGGTAGAGATAAAACACATGAAACATTTTACCATTCGATAACCACAATAAAACATCGTTTAATCTCAATTTATCCTTTTTTCTACACATTTTGTATGTTACTTACGTTGTTTTGTTCCTTTCCCAGAATTTATTCAAATATTTCCAGAAAATTATATTATCGTTTACCTGTATTTCATATAGCTCAAATATTGCATTATTTTAAAGGGCAACCAGATACAAATTAGGTGCATAAATCCCTTTGTTGATGGTGATGATGAGAATGGTGATGGGTAGAGGATATCATAAACTTCTTGCGATCATGATGATACGTAGTAGGCGATTAGCAGCAACTTCAATATGATGTTTCAATTGGCATAACTGATATTAGTAGCGATTCGAGAGACATAAACTGCGGTTATCGAGTTAATTTGAAGTGTTAATTTGTCAATTATTGATAAAGCTGTTTTCATTGACAAGCACGTTTTCAGTCATATTTATATGTGTTACAGCTGAATTAATAATTTTGTTTACATGAAGACAACAAAGATATTTAAAGTATAACCAAATTCATCTCATGAATTGTACAATTTGCAAAAATTTCTCCTCAGTATTCATGATCAGAAGTGGAACTGTAATAAACCAATATTAAAATTTAAACAGAGTAAATTAATAAGTAACCGTGAGTTTACCTCTTTCTTGGATGCAAACTCTATAATTTGTAAAGTCGACCTCTGCAGTAGCCTGCTATCGTTCTGATCAATCCTTACATGTTTAGATACCAATTTCGTAACGATTTCGACACAATTCTGCATATTGTCTTCTTGTTCTAGAATGCACAAAATAGCAAACTTTTGTCCCTCGTCGGTCCTCTGCAAGTATTCAATGATATGTTCTGACGTATCTTTGTTAAGTCCACATGCGAACCGGTAGACGTACTGCAGATCATATGGGTCTAGATTACCAAGCAATTGATCAGCATTGGATGATAATTTCGAAACGTTTCTTGCAAGGTAATGTGCAGCGTACCATTCACAAAATAGTTTATGGTAGAATCTAACCTCTACGATGTACTGAGCGTGAAACTCTGCAACTCGTCCGGCATCACAATCGAGTACATCATCTTCAACCAAAATACCAACCCGGATGTATTGATTATAAAACTCTTCTCCAAATAGTTTACTCAATTGTTCTTTCGTCCACACGATTTGCTGATGATCTCCACTGAGAGCCTCAAAAGCAACTTTGTCTAACAAGCTGTGATCATTTTCATGTGCCTCAGACATTTGAACATTTTCGTCTCTCATTTTATTCCGCAAATGACTGTGAAAACATGATATCATATAGCGGAAAAAGCCAGTGACTGAGTGAAAAGTTTCAAAGTCTTCGCTCTCGTGAGTCATGTGAGCGAACATAACAAAAAACAATGGAACCTCGCACAGATCTCCAAGAACGGGGTTTTGTTCAAGTTTTAGCTTAATTTTCTCAATTTCGTCTTCGTTATCATCGCCTACGACCGCTTTGCGAATATATTGATCACGTGCGGTTTCGTCGAAACCTCTCAATCTAACTCGACTGGTCTGGGGTACACAATGCTTGGGTAGATAAGAAGATCGTGTTGTCAGAATCACATCAATATCTCGCAATATTTCTTTCTTAATAATGAGAGATACATCTGTATCCATGTTATCTTGATCTGGATACTCATCGTAGCCGTCCAGGATAACCAACACCGAACCTGATTCATTTAAAAGTGATTTCACATCATATTCGGTTAGTTTTGAATCCTTTGCTAAAATAAATCTGCTGATAGCTTTGTAGATCGACTGAACCCCACCTAACTGCCTCAGCCTCAAGAAAACTAGTACCTTTACTTTACTTATTGGAGAGTTAGAAATGTTATTACACCAATCATACGCTAGTTGTAGTGTCAGTGTTGACTTGCCGTAACCTGGTTCGCCTTCCAATATTTGTCTCTTAGATTTGTCACCAACCATATCAAATAATTGACGATACGAAGCTAGTGGTTTCCAAATGTCATTTGAAGTAGTGCCGGATGTTTTTTCAAGATATTCAATGCCGCCCTCAACAAAGACCTTATCCACACAAAACATCCTGTCTCTTATGTAGGGAATTGGTTGAACCGCGTCGTAAAGCAGCTCGTATTTTCCTTTCAGTTCGGTAATGAGCTGGTCCAGCTTGTTTGTTTCTGCTGATAAATAATACTACAAGGTAAGACATTCTCAGAGAATAGCAAACGCACACGTCTTGGAGATGTGTTATGATAAATGTGTAAACTCATATAGCGTACATGTTAGATTTAACTCCGATGTGAGGAACACTAAGGATGTCAGAAATTGTTCCCTATGTTCGTTTACGTTTTGTTGAATGATATATTTGTGACTATATCCTTAGGAATCACTCGTTCTTGGGTATTTTCAGGATATACAATTCCATTTTAATTTGGTTTCAATTTTTAACAGGGGAACATGATACTTAACAGTTATTCACAAATCCTCTCTATCGTTGATTTTAATTCCGTATTATATTTTAATCTGGTTGGCTGATATAGCATATTGTTATTTTTCCAATCACGTATGGTAGCCTACATTATCAAACACAAATCCCTAGGAACACAATTTAGCTGTTAATTGGACTGGGTACCTCTGCAGACTACATTTAATGTGTTATCAAATGAATGACCTGTTTTTCGGTTGCCTATATTTGTGAACCAGTTTTCTCAAAGATTGTATTAGAGCCCATTTTTATAAGTGGAAATGATTTCACAGCCCACGTGTTAAGAAAACTGACATAATCAGAACAGACAATTGTGATAAACTCATGTAGCATGTATCGTTCATGATGATGAGCCTTAGCAACACTGTTGTATTGGCTGAATTGAAAAATCCAATGCAAACCAGCATCTCTTTCAAGTAAAAGTACTGTATTTGAACGTTGTAATTGTACATGGGCTAGGACCAATCTTTTTGTGATTGGTTAAAGACACAACGAGTAGGTCCTAGCAACATCAAAACGGTATCACTGATATCAATTAGTCATTGTACGCTAGGCTAGGCTAGCAAAAAGAACGTGTGTAGTCTTTGAACAATCTTGTTATATCAAAAATCCCAAATTATCCGATCGTTAGATCTTTAAAATAAGAAACCATTAACTTAGGGAAGACGTGAAAGCCTTTGTCTAGATTGTAATCTCTTTTATAAATGATTGACTATTGAAACCAATGCATCAAACGGTAGGCCTAGTCTAGCGTACACCGTAGGCTCACAAACGAAGAAACCGTTAACTTTATCACCAATGATATAAATCACTGGTTCAATCACCAATGGAAGTCGGTCTGCATAACATTTCTTATCCGTCTTCGTCTTAATATAGCTATAGCATGTTTAAATATTTATTTAACTAGGTTTGTTAGTTCATTACTAAATGGTACCAGCTCTACCTAGCACATGTTATCTACACACGACGTACTGCAACTCTCACTTTAGACATTCACACACTGACAGTACACGGTAAATAAACGCGCTATTTTGAACATTATGTATTTAAACATTAAGTTGCTAAAAGACATAAAGTCGCAATTACGTTGCCAGTACAAAATACAATTAAACAGGATTGAGGTCAGAGACACCTTTGCGAATCGTGGTATTTCATTGGTTGTCCAAATACCTGTTGTTGTACTTGCAAGGAATCTCTTTTCTCTTCATTCTCAATTTAAGTGTAGGTTTTACCTTGAGATTCCTCTGAAGTAAATAATTGTACATACCTAATTAACACTGTATGTAGTTTTCAAACCAAAGCTTACACCAATAGCTGTTTATTTCCGTCATCTAGACATACTGCAAGTCGAAACACCACGTCGTTCTCATATGGACTGGTTTACTTTATTAATGTTTCTGCAATCTTGCGGAACGTGTATGAGGTTGTCATTATTTTTAAATATGATTGTTTATATTTCTCTTTAATTATGTAGCAGTCTTATGAGTGGTTGAAGAATGTTTCAGGCAAATTGTTCAGCTATAATACTTTTAGAGATTGTGGAGTTCATAGATACATTATTACCAGAAAAACAAAAATATGTTGTGCTTAATTTGTTCATTGGAGTTTCTTCGTCAGCTTTATGTCGAGATTGAAGTTAGAAGGAAGGAAGATAAGTATTTTCCAAGGTCTATAACAAGGTTTAACTATAGTAATTCAGAATCGGTTATAAGAATGTAGTGTGATGTAAGTAATATATGATCAAACATGTTCAGATCATAGTGTCTTGGAATCAACACGATATAAGGTAATGCATTTAAAGTGAATACTTTAGGTGAAGATATTTTTAACGTCTAGTCAAAATATTATTTTAGACAAATTGGAAGAACGCCGCTCAAAGACCAAACATGTTATGTCTTTAGTTTGTTGTTTACTTGTTGATCTGTTTCCTTTCATGACTGGTGTTAGTGGGGCAATCATTCTGCCCCTCCCCGTCACAATCACAAGTGTCAGTCCCTATAACAGATGTCTCTCTATTTTCTTACCAACTTTACGTAACCTAAGTTGAAATTATGTTAATCTTACCGGTCGTCGGTGATATCATTGGTAACGCCTGTGAAAGAAAGCGATGAGTAATAAATATTCATTCTAACAGACCAAGTGAAGTGATTTAACATCAGTATACTGAATATGAAATAAGCCCACAAAGGTTATGACACAAATGAAGAGAAATTGAAACATTCATGGATATTAACAATTATCAGTTTAATTTAAAATTCGCACTTTCTCTCAGTTGCTCTCTGTAATGATGAAACAAGAAAGTGCAATCAATGCGTGTAAATGGATTGTCCAGATTAACAACCGACCGATGCAATTAAAAGTACGTAACCGATACATTCATAGCAGTATGCTTGTGTCGTGTATGGGGATTTAATATTGGTGCTAAGGCAACAGTCACAAGAGAACTGTAAATGGAGTGTGTACGCTAGGTGACTAGCAAACTGTTTATTGAGTATCAGAGTATATACATGTTATTGTGCATTAGGGATAAATATTTTAATAAAATTAGTACATGTGGCTTCTCTTCTTACGTAAGTATCTGTATATCTATGTTAATTTCGAAATCTACGAAGTTATAGGAATAGTGGTAGCGGTATTATACGGTATTGCACTGAAAAGTGTAGACTGGGTGATAGTTATGTGACCGACATAGCCCCTTTGATCGGTTTAACTGATATAAAATAATTGGATGGTCGTTCGATTAATGTCTTTACCAAATGCTCTGATTAAGTCAAGTGTTTTAAGTTTCTGTCTACACAATGATCAGTAATTAACATAACATAAGTTTATCAGCTTGTGTTTATTTAAGGAAATAATATCGTTACCGTTATAATGCTAACTATCTAATCCGATAAAAATGATTTATTCAATAAACTAATGTCAATACATCATACTACTACTGTATCTACGTCTTACTAATCTACGTATCTACTAATCTCAATCCACTACTGTGTATAGTTTAACTTAACTTGATCACGATCATGCACATATCGTGAAGGTATTCCTAGAGCACCATGCGATACTGTACTCGATCCTTACAAGTATTATATATTACTTGCCTATTTGCCAGTTAATTATTCACTAATCTTCCGTGCTCATTCGTTAAAGCTGATGTAAGTAAATATAAAATAAATACAAGTATTTTTTTTCAAAAGCGTGAAATTCAAGAAATTGTGTACTACTGAAAGAGACATTGATGCAATCATTGTTGTATAACCTAACTGACTGACTGATACATCATCAATGACACGGTTCTACTTATTCTTATTTGATGAAGTGTGGTATTTCAACTTGAAATCGGGAAGGAGGGAGTCGACGTTAATTGTTTCCAAATAATAGGCCTACATTAATCAATGCGTTTCAGCAATTAAATTATATACGAAAAAGTATATTTACCTCGTACAAGTTATATCCCTCTTGTGAATGGTTTGAATGGATTACTGTAAAAAAAACTAGTGAAACCATGTTAAAAAGAGCTATTAGTGTTAATTCTGTGAAATATTAGAGCCAAAAGAAATCTCCAGGTAAATATCTATTTGCTTAATATCATAAATCAGTATCGCATTTCTAAGTAGTATCAATTATTTTCACAAAAATCTCCGGTAGAATATACATAAATATCCTAAATGTGGTAATTGAGGGTTAATTTGGACATTTTGCAACACACCTCATCAATTACAGGATTTGCAGGGAGCCCACAACTGTTAGCAAACTAAAACGGAAGGTTCAGAGGCAGTCAGTGCATTTTTATTCCAAATGTTTCCATCTATACAAAAGAAATGATGCTGTATGATGAAAGCCACTTTTTATTTCTTATGATTGTTCTTCATGTTTACATTGTATATATTAGTAAAGACCAACGGTTTTATTACCTTTACGTAAAATGATCCCTCCTATCATAAGAATCACAATAACGATGACTATTATTGCAACTGTAATTACCGCAGTTAATACTCCAGTATTGTTACTGTTGGCTTGTACTGTAATGAATGAGAAAAACGAGAGTTGCTGTTGAATTAAAAATCATAACGATGATGTATGCGATGATTAAAGGAATTGAAGCTAATATCAATAATAAATTGGGTATATACTGGTTTTCTTGCATTAATACTATAATATCAATGGCAATGTTATTGATATTATCAATATTATGTTATCTTGGCCAAATATTTATACGTAGATAATCTTACCGTTTGGTATCAGTAGATCAATTGTCTGTGACAGATTAAAAATATCCGCATTGGTTCCTACGACACGGCATTCAACTGTCACCCTTTTCTCTGTTGCCGGGGTAAATGTAATAGTCGACGTCAATGTTATGTCGTAATTGTCACCGTTTGAGTGTACTCTGTGATTCTCTTGTAAAAAGGAAACTTTTGTGTTCAGCTCATAGACTCTCCATTCCAGGTTTACTTCGGGTCGAATCCCATGTACAGAGCACGTCAAAACATCACCTTGGTTAACTTTCAGGACACAATATTGTTGGAAATCACATCCTGCTACTTTGAGATATCTCGGCACTGGCATCACTGAGGAAACAAGGTATGTTTGTGCAAATACAATACCAAATATCACATACAAACTTAAATATCAGTTAGTTGAACGTTTGTGTATATAAATTTATATAAATGTATATAAGTTAAAGCGGAAAAAGAAAAATGATAAATACAGATGTCATAGAAGAATACATTGTTTGTGGACTCTCCCTTCTGAAGGAGCTGAAAGTGTTATATTGTGAACTTATGAACATCTAGCAAATGTTAAAGCAATTATGAAACACGCTTCTTTATATGAAAACAAATTTTAATAAATATGTATGTATATACGACAACGGTGTAACCTTGCTTGGAGCTTCTTTTGGGGGAGAAATGATGTATTCATACTGAGGCATTGTGCTAAAAAGTACAGTTATCGTTTCTCTCTGATGTTTGAATTTTGGATTTAGATATATATTCACCATGTAACATGATAGTTATAGTAATTGCAAATAGATCAAGTACAATTACAATGACGATGTATCATATCTAACTATATTAGGATATTGCATTGATCATTTTATGTCATAAATGTAATTACTTACCAATTAATAGAGTAACTGAACTACATCCCGACACTTACGTCATATTATTACTTAAATGGTTATTTCCCTGATTGTTTGTTATTCCACGTGTTTGAATTGTCTACGCTCCGGTTGAGAAGTGTTTGCTATTGACATTTCCAAAATAACTTTTGTGGGTAAAACCACTCAAAGGAAGTTAGGAGAGGGATACCATCACTTACACCAACTGTTCTGAGATTTGCCTACAAATTGTTTTATTATAATTAACTCACCGAAAATAACAACATCTATGTGTAATTCTTCTGGGGTATATTCAGCAACGAGACACGTATATCGTCCCTGGTGATGCCATTTAGTGTTTCGCAACAACAAAGAACCGTCTGAATTCAGTCGGAAGTCGTTATTATACGTTTCGTTAAAATCACTTTTCCATGTTTTTACTCTCAATAGGAGTACTTCTTCGGTGGTCTCTGTATCAACCATTCGTTTCCAAACTATAACAGGCACATTAGAAGTAGTGCATTGGAGAAGCATTGTAGTATGGAGTTCAATGTATTGTTTCCTTGTTTCTGATATTCGGCCTGGGCCTTCTTTTTCTAAGACAAAAACAGTTTCGCTTTCCTCCAACAGCCAGGCATTTTCTTCAGCGCTGCACACAAAAACTGACAGTAGTGGAAATTTAGCTGATACTTGTACAGTAGACCGTGACGTGAATGTCTCATTATTTCTTGATTCGATTGTGAGTTCAGATGTCAAAGGTTTGTCACGATCAGCTTCTCGCTGGTTCCAAACCAAGGAAATTCGAGGACGAACATTTTGGACGAAGCAACTCAAAGCAGAACTATCTTCTTGTATTGCGTAGCAAACGGTTAAATTATCTTGACATTGCTCAATCACCGGGTGTGGAACCGGGGGCGGAACTGTAAAATAAAAGAAATTACTAATAAAACAACACCTAGTATTGCAGTGGTTATTATGATGAAATTAGGTTGTAAAAGATGGTATCCTGCTAGTTGTACATAATCAAAACATTACCATAAACATCATTCTAGGACGCTGTTTTATGCAGAAACTCGTAAATTACTTATTAAAGTCATTAAAGGAATGATTATACAAAATGAACAAAACATTTTTAGTGATACAGTAAATCAAGTGAAATAATTTAAAATAATGCAACATATTCGGTTGAAATATGGAGCATCGGCATCTTGTTCTACTATTTGAAGTTAAACACACAATAACATTCCTTTTCATAAACTTTGTCGATGCCAAACGTTTAACGTTCACGATATGGTAAAATGTGGTAATGGCTATCTTCATGTTGACTTACCGATTGTTCGAACACGAATTTCATAGGTCACGGTCGGCTTAGATAATGAAATAACCTTTGTTACTCGGAACAAGGTTTCATGCTCTAGTGTGACATTTCGTATGAAGAGCGATCCATTTGGATATAAATCATAATCGTCGCTAGCAGAACCGTCTTTTGGTCTAGCTCCCTTTTCGTAAAACAATAATGACGTGTCTTTTTCGATGTTTAACCAAGATACGGCATGGTATTCACTGAATGAACACTGAATCGTCCCGTTCCTGCCAATAGTGAGGTATTGTAGTAGATCGCACTCTTCGTCGTTAGCAATCAATTCTGATGGTTTTGAAAGACATGTCAGATTTTAGTAGTTCGTAAATTACTGTTCCGTTGCATGTTTTTCCATTTGTTTAACTCAGTGAAACTCCTTAAATGACATGA
This sequence comes from Apostichopus californicus, assembly GCA_020650975.1. Taxonomy (NCBI): domain Eukaryota; kingdom Metazoa; phylum Echinodermata; class Holothuroidea; order Aspidochirotida; family Stichopodidae; genus Apostichopus; species Apostichopus californicus. Next base: position 38,702 of record JAIPMN010186150.1, read on the forward strand.
TTTTTTAACTGC
>JAIPMN010186158.1:0-13481 GCA_020650975.1 Apostichopus californicus
TGGATAACCGGTTTACAGCGGAGCTCGTTTTGATTTATATAAATATATTGGTTTGCATTTGAATCAGTAATATCAAGAAATATTAAGAAAATCCTTTCAAAACGGAATATCTCGATAAAATAAAAAGAAATTAATTCTGTACCATCGTACCTGATGAAACTAAAGAGAAATATGTACACCGCTTTTTGTTCTCGATCATAATACAATTTATTTAACGCAATGTGTATCAACCATACCATGAAACCACATAGGGTAAACTTTAAATTTAGTTTTGAACAAACGTAGTATAACAATAAGCAAACCAAACCGAGCAGGTATTTTCATAACTTTATGACTGTCCACCTTGTATGTTTCAACCGATTGAATTTGAAAGTGAAAATTGAGAAGTGGTAGTTTGGAAAGTGCCTAAATATTTGTATATTTGGCTCATATTGTTATCTTAAATATGTGTCCATCGATCTCTTTTCTTATCTCAACTTTTTTCAGTCATTTAAATGAGGCTTGACTAGTTCAGGTAATGGACAGCAGTGGTGTTGGTTGATTTCTCGAACGGAATAAAAAAAATCTGAAGTTAAACTAATGAGTAAAGCGCTCACACGATCATGTAGTTTCGGTTTCACAGTGATGTAGCACGTGTAGGAAAAAATTATTTGTTTGTAATAAAAATGAGATTTTGTTGCAGCTAGCTGATGAGAATTATTTCATTTGATTTCATAACCACATAATTGACAGGATTGTTTTCTTCTTTATTGCGTAGGTTCTTCTGTTGTCTGTTACCCCAGTCTATCCCTGCTGAGTCTATTCCGTCAATATTAAAGTCAAGGAATGTGAAAGGTAAAGTATATACAAGCTCAAGTAACATATATCGATTGATCAGTATCATCATGTTTATAGATTAACTCCATGATGTGTACTGTATTGTTAATATATACATTCACTGAAGTATATTTCGGGGCTTAAGAATTATTCATAGTCGTTAGCATATATTATCAATGGTAATTGTCAGGAGCCAATCATGCCGCCAAGGTCCTGATCTCCTTTTGTCTGTTCTTTATACAAAGGGAATATTACTGAAGACAAGTATACATGTTGAACCCTAGACTCTGTGAGGGTTCAAATCCCCGGGTTCGACTAGTATTAAGCTGCAATTCAGAAATTTGACATGAAGTCTCCATCCATAACTAGTTAAAAATGAGCCCGGATATGCAGCTAGATCTCGACTCGAATTAAATCTACTGTAAATTGTATAACTAGGGGAATACAAACATAAAATACCATGGTAAGTCTTCCCAATGTTGTTGCAAATTTGATCACTCCTGAAGTGATACTTCAAGTGTCGTATCAAAGCGCCTAGGTACTTGTTGATGTTGTTTACTTTGTGAGTCACCGTTATACCCATGGGTTATTTGTTAGCGAGATTGTACGCACTCTGGCTCCTCAAAACATTGCTGAGCTTAACAGGTATTTTCGTGTACCGCGGTTAACGAGAATCCGTTTGGGATTTTCGAATAGCTGCAACTTTATTAAGGTTACCGGATAAGTTTTACAGATCGAGTACAACTGACGTGTTTTCTTTTGTTTTATTCTTCGTAAGGAGTAATGTTCGCAAAATAAAACAATTTTGTTTAATTTTGGCAGTTCACGGTTCATGACATAGTCTTTGTTAACTGCGTAAAGACGTAGAAAATATTTCCAAGAAGTACCCGATATTCGAACTCTCACGATTTATCACGGTGGTCTGGGAGAGGGCAGGGCACCAAAATATCATAAATTATACTCAAATGTATAAAGTTAAATCGGTTTGCGAGGAGGAGGAGTCGATTCTGTATTATTATGTAGTAATGGGCGCTATGAATGTAAGGATCACAAACAGTATATTGACTGATTTTTTATTCATTACGATTTTGAATAGTTTGCAGTGAAAGGGAAGGTTGGGTATTTCTGATGTGCAAAAATATATAAATGCAGATTTCTTGGTAAGAAGTAAGGCGCAGGTGAGAAGACTTACTGGAATGTTGTCGCCATGTAAATGTTCTACGTTAAATGCAGATAATCATGTCAAACACACCAAAACTGGAACTGATTCGTTGCGTTTTAATTGACAAGACTGCGAATATAAGTAATATAATACAATACACTTTTCTCCATGTTTCAAGGCATACTATACAGTTATTAGGATTTGTTGTTTTGTCCTTTAATCACTTCATTTTCTTATTATGACTCTTGAAAACTATGAGGAGAGTAGGGGGAGGGGCGCAATGTGTTTATCGAAAAGATAACTTCTATAGGCATATAAATGATAATGAACTTTCAACAATATTTTTCATTTTCTATCATGGCAAATGCAAATTTTCGTTCAAATACACCATTCTTTCACGATGGTTCCACAAGTCCCCGTTCCTCGGTATAGAGTAGCTGTTTATAGTTGTTGAACCGAAGAATCACTTTATAAATCTCATTCTGGTATAAAGGGGATGGAGGGGGGGGGGGGAGTTCGCTAGTACTATTCACATCGTACTCCTTACAATACTCTGGAAATTAGCTTTATTTAATGATGTCATTTTTAGCGAGTTTGACTAATTACTTGCAGAAAGGCTTCGTGATTTTGTAAGAAACAACACACTATATTCATATATTGGAAAGAAACAACCGAGAAAAATGTTGCATGCCATGTTGTCACCACATATTAATGACGTAATTGTGCTTGGGTATAGCAACGTATTCTAGGCTATGTATTCCTAATATCAATCCCTTAACTTTCTCATCAAATTCAATCTGTTCCCATTTCACCTACTGCTGGTACTAAACGTTGCCTGTCTTTGACGTTTAATTTTACCATGCAATCAAATGCCAGGAATAGAATCAACTATTATTTAATTTCCTTCCGATTTACACCAAGTCTAGTATTTTTTTAAGGAAAGAGAGGGAGGTAGGGGGGGGGGGGGCTGGTTAGGGGTTCAGTTATGATCGATATTATAAACAAAAATAAGTTCAGCAAATGCTATATATAGCTTTAACGATTCTTTAAAATTGACATTATATGGAACATCAGGGTTTCTTTACTGAGAGTTGTTTCTTGTAATTCGTGTTTAATAATAATTAGTTGTTTGGTTTATGCGTAACTGGTCACCCGATGAAGTCGCCGGTCCCTACTTATAATCATACCTACACCCACTCATACAGATATAGACTTACAATAACATAAAGTCAAATAAAATATATTATTACAACATGTGATGTTTCATTTAGTAAAGAAAACAGTACTGAGTACCATGTGTTTTAAAACAAGGCTGTTCAAACTCACATCGTCATGTCCAAATTGAAATCGCGGTAATGAAATCAATATCCGCGCAAAAAATCATCGTATCAAAAACAAAATTCAGTACAATAATTTAAGTTTGGACATGTGGATTTAATTTCATTCACGATATGCCGATGTCACATTGAACATAACGCTATCAATTTGTATAGTTTTGGAACAAATGTCCCTCCGTAAATCATCCAAGGGAAAATAGCGAAGATATATCGATTGAGCTCAATAAAGGACAGACGGAGAGGGCGCTATAGCTCTTGCTTCTTTAAATGCAATGGATTAGTTCTGTTTTCTTTTCAGTCGTTCACTCCATTGTCACATAATCACATCTTATATCTTATAAGCTTCATGTTAATTTATTTTAGCATTCGAATTGTACAACAATGTAAATGCAGAATAATTTGTATTGTAGACAAATGTTAACACTCATGAGATTACCTCCACAGTAAATATTCAAAAACTGATCTTGTAAAGTAAGACATATTCCGACTATATTATACACAATTTGTGGATATTTCTATACTTAGTGAGGCCCCGTATAACAAACAACAAAATATGAAATGCAAATTTAGTACACATAAAGGTAACTAATATGTAAAATATGCAATTAACTGATTCTTGTGTAGCATTTTGGCATATTTATGGCATTTTGGCATAGAATAATACTTCACTATAATAAATTCCACATTCATATATTAAAGCTGAGTACACAACGAACTATACACAACCTTCCATTCTCGGATGAATGAGTTATCTGGAGTTAGCGAACTGTAATTGTATTCAATGTTATTGAGTACGTCATTTATCTTAATTTCAGTCTTATGGGCACCTGATTTCTTTCTATCGTATACCCTGAACCTTCAATCTGGTCGATGGATGGTGAGTATGACGTGGTTTATTTCCTCTTTCATCGATGCAGTATTAAAGTTAAATGAACTACCAATGTCAACCGATAAAAATGTATTCATTATTATTATATTATTATTATTATTTATTTATTTATACTTCACTGCAGTGACAATCTTCTAGACTACACTCTTTTTATTTTATCTTTGGTGATGACTTGAGTCATTGTACTTCAATATATGGTCAAGATCCCCGTTTTTTTATCTTGTCCGAACTTAAACCAAAGGATATTGGTAATTAAAGGTAAAGGAATACACGTCTCTCTGCTATAAACTATTTAAGATGAGCGCTGAGGGGAGGGGTGGGGGGGGGGGGTGTGGATCGGGTGATGGGAAGATAAGAAAGGGAGATGCTATAAATAATTAACTCTACAAATTATTATCTCCTCTTCATCGCGGTCTTTTCCGCCCACCGCAACGGATGTAAACCTGTAATATTAGCAAACGATATTACCAAGATTCACGTGATTTTGGGATTATTACCGACAATCACGTGGGTCTGGGACATTCAAATTATTTTTCTCTACTGATAATTCTCATGTAATGATAAAACTGAGCTCATAACACCAACCTTACGGATTAAGATGATATTAAAATGTACCACGCGGACAGCACTTCATTTCTATTTAAAGTTTAAATGCATGTGATTTGTGGCATTGCTCAGTCAAAAATAAAACCTCCAGAACTACCTCCAGAACTAACAGCTCGAGCCGCGGAGATGTTCCGGAGGCACCTGGGGTTTGACGAGCCAGAGCTTCAGCCACAACGCCCAGCTCGAGTCTCAAAGCTCACTTCAACAGGAGAGGCTTCACATCGTCCAAAAGCCGCCATGCCAGTAGACCCTTCCTGTTATGACAGGTTTGAAGCCATCGCAGAGAAACGCCGATGGACGGCATTCCCAGCGAAGGCGGAACGGGCCGTCAGAGTCCCGGAGGAAGTGTGGAATGAATTATTCAAGTGCCCTCCCATCCCTCAAGAAGCAAGAGAAAAGCTGCGGGCAGACCAGGGAGCTTCGTCTTCGTCCTCTTCCCACATCTTCAAGCATCAGGACCAACGTAAACTGGAAGACATGCTGGTTGACTTCGACACAGCAGTCCGTTCCGGCTTGAAGTTCACCTCCGTACTCATGCTTACGGCGGAAGTCCTAATGCGCTACCACCAGCAGCTCCCGCAAGACGAGAGCGAGGTCACGAGACCCGAGGCAGGCCAGCTTCTGCTCATGTTGAGCCCACTGGTACGACTAGCCTACGACCAGTTCGCCAGAGTAGCAGTCCGGTCAGTGTAAGCCCGACGCGAGAACGTTGTCTCTTCAATCCGGTGGCCCTCAATCGAGGCCAAGACTCGGATGTTATCCCTCCCGTCCCTCAGGGACGATCTCTTCGCCGGGAGGTTCCAGCAGAAACTACAATAGGAAGTTGCTCGGAGGGAAACCCTCGCGAAGTCAGAGTTTCGGTCCTCGTAAAGATTCAAAACGAGACCCCAACGACCGAGGGAAAGTAGACCCACAAGGGCCAGAAATCAACCCTCCAGACAACCAGGAAGAGGCGCCCCACGGGGCAGGAGTCGCGGTTCCTTCAACCGGCCCTCGCGGCCCTCACGTCCATGGGTAGCACGGGGAACAAACAGAGCTCCGCCATCAACCACCAGACGTGACAACGATCGCTCCTCCAGACCGTCGTTCGCCGCTCGGTCCTAGGGGTGCCCACCTCACCGCGGAAAAACTGCTAGTGGGGGGGGGGAGACTTTCAAACTTTTCCCTGCAATGGGAAACTATCACCGGGGACAAGTGGGTGTTGGATACTATCGCAAACGGCTACAAAATAGAATTCACCTCCAGCCCACCCTTCAGGGGCGGAGGAAGGCGAACACCAACACCTACAGACCCCGTCCAAAAATTGGCTCTCGAGGGGGAGATTGCTGCCCTGCTGGCCAAGCAGGCAGTTGTAGAGGCGCCGGAGGGGACGGGACCCCTCTTCCGGTCGTCATTCTTTCTAACCCCAAAACGGGACGGAACCTGGCGTCCCATCCTCAACCTCAAGCCCCTCAACCAAAACTTTGTCAGACCAAAACGTTTCCGCATGGAAAACCTGCATCTTGTCTTACCCCTTCTCAGAAAGGGCATGTGGGCGGCGACCGTAGACTTAAAAGACGCCTACTTGCACATTCCGATGAATAGAGAACATCGCCGATTCGTAGCCTTCCAGTACGCCGGCAGAGACTACCTCTTCAGGGCACTCCCGTTCGGGCTCTCCACCGTCCCGAGGGTCTTCACCAGAGTAGCAGGAGCCACAGTCTCCTTTCTAAGAAGAAGGGGAATTGTCCTCTACGTTTACCTCGACGACTGGCTGATAGTAGGCAACTCGAGGTCGGAAACAGCAGACAACGTCTTCAAGACGGTCAGTACCCTCCAAGAGCTGGGGTGGATAGTCAACGAGGAGATGTCTTGACTGACCCCCACCCAGACCATCCAGTTCCTGGGGGCGACAATCGATTTTACAACCGGGGTTGCCAAACCGTCGCAGGAGAGGATCGACACGGTCGTGGGTACCACGAACCACATCCTGACCAATCAGACCTCACCGTCCCGTACCTGGCTCCGAGCCCTAGGACTCATGGCAAGCATGGTCGACCTCGTCAGCCTCTGCAGGTTGCACATGCGCCCGCTGCAGTTACACCTTCAGAAGTTCCCAGGCCACAACGATCTGCTCATGACCACACCGATCAGCAAATCGGAAGAAGCCACCCAACACCTACAGTGGTGGAACACACCGAGGCTTTGAAACCAGGGAGTTCCCTTTACCTGCAACCTTCCGATGACCTCAATCACAACCGACGCCTCGCTCTCAGGATGGGGCGCCCACTGGGGCAATCGCATGACCTGGGGAACATGGTCAGTACAGGAACAGTCCTTTCACAACAAAATCCTCGAGATGCTGGCAGTGAAGCAGGCTCTGGAAGCCTTCCACACCCAAGTCCGGAACACCCGGGTCACCATCTTCTCAAACAACACGACGGTGGTGGCCTTCATCAACAGGCAGGGTGGCACCAGATCAGACAAGTTTTGCCGTCTGGCATGGGAGGTCCTCACCACTGCCACATATTCCGGCATGGTCCTACGGGCCTCACACATAGCCGGAAAGGACAACGTGATGGCCGACGCCCTGTCCAGCGGACAGCTCGACCCCAACGAATGGACCCTCTCACAACGAACTTGCGACAGGATATTCCTCAGGTTCGGCAAACCCTTGATAGACCTGTTTGCGAGATGGGACAACAACAGGCTGCCCACCTTTTGCTCCAGGGGGTTCCACCCGCAGGCCTTCCACATAGACGCCATGTCCCTGTCATGGGACGGACTGGACGCCTACCTGTTCCCACCCCTCTGCATGATCAGCCATGTATTGAGGAAAATCAGGTCCTCCAGGGGCAGGTTCATCCTGGAGGCCCCCTTCTGGCCACGCAGACCCTGGTTCGGGGAAATCCTCCAACTCCTCGCAGACACACCAGCGATCCTTCCGGACACACCCCATCTGCTGTCCCAGAGAGAGGACTTTCAGAAGCAGCTGCCGCGATGGCAGCTGACGCCAGAAGAAGATCTACCATGGCTACTTACGATTCCCGCCTACGGAGGTTCGGAGTATGGTGCCAGACAAGACAGGCTCTGCCTACCCACGCCTCTCTGACCTCAATCGCCGACTTCCTGCTCACATTATTCCAAGAAGGCAAGCAGGTTTCAACGATCAGGAATTACCGCTCGGCCATTGCCGCCATCCACCAGGGTTTTCCCAACGGCTCGACACCAGGCAACAACAGAGAGATTGCCCAACTACTCAGGGGAATGGCAAACAAACGCCCACGAGTCCGACGCCTCGCCCCCTCCTGGGGACTCTCAGCCACACTACACGCCTTGACTAAGGCGCCTTACGAACCGATGGCAAGAGCCTCCCTAGCGGTACTCACCAAGAAGACTCTATTCCTCACGCCCTAGCCTCGGCAAGAAGGAGAAGTTGTCTTCATGCACTCTCCACAAAGAGGAACCACATTCGGTTCGAGAACCAGGGGGTACGGATGGTTCCAGATCCAGCTTTCATCGCTAAGAACCAGGTCCTGGACTTCCTCCCGGGAACGACTTTATCCCGGAGATTAAGACCGCCTCCTCGATCCCCGAGGACAGACTGTGGTGTCCCGTTAGATCACTTAAATGGTATCTACACAGGACGGAAGAACTCAGAGGTACTTCGACTTCCCTCTTCATCCTACCTCGAGCACCTTACTCAGCGGCCTCGAAAGATACCTTGTCTCGCTGGCTCGTAGAAATCATCCGCCCGTTTGCGACAGGGCCAGGCAGACCAAGGGCCCAAGATATCAGGGGTGTCGCTACTTCGACAGCCCTGTTTGCAGGAATACCAGTGGAAGACATACTCAAGGCGGCGGCTTGGAAAACTCCAACCACTTTCGTCGCCTGTTACTTGTCGGACACTCTACAGGCCGAGTCGGCATTTGGTCGCTCGGTGATGCGAGGTCCGGGTGGTCCTAGGTCCCACCCATCGGGCCAAGTTATTTAAAACATGTTTTTTTTTAAAACATCCCCAGACGAAACTGGCATATTTGGTCTACTGTTAAGAAATGCCGAATTGCTATGATGTTTTGGCGAGGCAGTAGTGATAAGAAAAGAAAACTAGTGTAAGGAATTGATAGTAGGAACGACATTATATGTAATGGAATAGAAACATTGCAATATGCAATAAAGTAAATAATCGTTAAAGGTTTCATGTTAAAAATGTTAAATGTTAAAAAATCATGTTTCATGTTAATATTTTATACATATATGCAATCAAAAAAAATAACGCAAATGGACACATGCGCATTGATTCAAAGCCGCTATAATCGTTCTTTGGAATAAATCTTTACTGAAAATATTTGTTTTCATCAAAGATGTCTTTCATGCTGATCACCTGATATCAAGATAAACTGAATGTTTAATGAATTATGTTTATCTTTTTTTCGTTTTATCCTCGTCGAGTATTTACTTTTTCTTTTTAATGAAACTAAATATTTCCTTATTTGACTTACCACTCTCTCGATTTTGTTGACGTCATATATTAATTGGTCTGATCATTGTTTCTCTTGCTTTCACAACAGCGCCTTGGTACTAGGCAGGAAATAACATATACAGAGTATAGTGATACGGTAGGTTGATGGGTAGTGTATTATACTCAATTAGAGGTTTGATTTTATTGGACCCTAACATGTAAATAGATAGCTATTTAAAAACAAATATGGACACATTATTGCAGTGCGCGTACAGTCACATGATCAGAAGGATCGTTGTAGTTGGGACTTCTATATCATTATTCTGGGATTTGCAAATACTGTTAAATGATTAGGACGAGGTACCAATATATATATTTTTTTATTAAAAGATGCGTAACAAACCTGACGGTGTTCAAATTTTAAGGTTCTTCGTTTCATATACTTCTTTCATGATAGGAAAGGTTTTGCTAAGTCTACGCATGCGTAACACGGACGATTGTACTTGCATTGTATGTAGCAATCTCTGGTATTTGATCAGCGTCTGCTGTTATCAGACATAAACGTAAGAGAAACGATAAAAGTAAGTGATAGAAAATAGTCTTCCATTAATCAAAGTAGGAACGTGGGATTAATAACAGAAAATAAAGAACAGACAACTAATCTACAAAATACGAACAAACAACTATACTTTGCGAAGAAAACAATAAATCATTCATTCATTTCCGGAAGACAAATTATGTTGATGGAAACTGGTTTAAAACTAGCTATGTTCGTGTATTAGTCTCGTAGATACATTGATGGCTTGAACATTTGAATCAATAAAACACGAAGATATATGAAATGACTACACAATTGAAAACTGACATTGACACACTGTGTGAATGTACATTGTTGATAAACTAATAATATGACATCGTTAATAATATTGAAAATGATCATCGTAGCTATTCGTGTTATTGCTTTGTCACATATTTTAGAGGGCGCTTTTGCATGATGGTCAATAACATATATTAAGCATTATAACATCCCGTTTGTCTGAGCTCCTATCCGTGTGTGTGTGTGTGTGTGTCAGTCTAAGTTGTATTAAGCTTTAACTTAAAACAGAGGACGGGACGTGAACATAACTGATGATGTGGTGGTTCAGCGCGATATTCATGATATGCCATGATTGCAAGTGTTTTGTGAGAAGTTAAGTTACAAGCATTATACTATGCTGAAAATGCTACTGCTGGGGAAGTATTAGAACTCTACTACGAGGTCAACCACGCCCTCACACCCAGGGCTTTTCATTTTCTACAAAATATTTATTAGCACAACCTTCTGTATGCAATTACTTATAATGACCATATTTATAGTGCAAATATGCCCCGGAATGCACCATTTGACTGTTAATTTCGGAGACGACCCACCAGATGAAACTCGGGTTTAATAAACCCATGACATCTCACCTACTTTATGAAACCCTTCAATTTCCCTCCGGCCATCCCTAATAGATTTAGGTGCTACCTAAGTCATTCTGAGAAAGTTAATTTTATAACGTCACAATCTTGAATTTAGAGCTACTTATATAGAAACAACTTATAGTGTAAATGGTTCGGAATGCATCACCCGACGTAATGTTTACTTGTTCCGGAGGAGGTGTCCTAAGCCTCTAGCATGAGAGTCGATATCAATTAGGCCTACCCATGAACGGTCGCTCCTTTCTAAAACAAAATATATAATTCGTCACTGGTTTTGCTATAAAGTTTCATTTCCAATCTAAATCAGTTGGAATTTTGGCTTGATTTATCATTTTCTTTAAAAACTGTCATGTGTTTAAGGATGCTTGTATAAACCTAGCGTAATGCATAAATATACATTAGATGAACCATTTCACTTCTAAATATAATTTTTGATTTCTGACGACGGGCCACGGGCGTTGGCTTCATTACCATGGCAGCACCCACCCTCTATTTATACAATAATTTACTCGTCGTTATTCTCATGGTTAAGGCCCCTACCTTATATCGAAGCATACAGCTTTTACAACCTTCAGTTGATGTTATCATATTATTCAATCCATTTATAAGATTTAAAGGGTAAGAAGACTCGCCCAAACCGCCCTCTACAAAAAAGGTAACTTCCCATTGCCTGCAAGTGAAGATTTTTTTTGTCGCTTCACAATTATGCAAACAGCAATGAAACGTGACACTTTGTTGTCTTTAGCTGGACCTGAGATGTCCATCTATGATATATACACTGTGCAATTGCAGCAACATTCTACAATTTTGTCCAATAAAACTGATTTACGATATAAGACGCCCAGTAGGCTGCTAGTTGCAATACAGTATTTTATTTTGTTGTGCGTTCTGCAACTACTACTGTTGTATACACTGTTGTAGTAACTGGGATCGATGGTGGTATCTAACAGTTCTGTTACACCTTGTTCGGTTTAGGTCAGATTACCGGCCACAGTTGTTTCTCTTTAATCCCTTTAAAGCTTCTTGAAGTTTTAAATACAATTCATAGTCAACATCAATTATTGGAGGGTCTTCTGTAATTAACACATTTACACGATTTCCTTCTCGATGAATATTGTCTTCATAAAGCACCGAACATTTCAAATATTAAAAAAAAAATAGGTAGTGGAACGTAACACAACGTTCTTGCCTCATGAAATTAGACACCTTTCTTCATTTATTAATATTTATCAGTATAACATCATTACTTATGTAATTCTAATTACTTTTGTTAGTTTTGTTGTTAATCTTGGTGTTTGAGTATTATTTTATCAATATCACCAGGAGCCTCACTATGTGGATGGGATAGAACCACTGATAGTCGGGGAAATCTTACATTTTAAAGATGTGGGGGCTTGTCATCAATTGACGACATTCTAAAGCAGAAACAAAACTTTATCATCATCGTCGTAGTCGTCGTCATAATCATTATTATTAAATACCATTGGTAAAAAAACCTACCACAGATTTAAGGGACCGGATAGTCAATAAGCCCACTTACAACAATAGTTTTCTCCTTTTTTTTTAAGACAAATGATGCCCATTAAATATTGCACGATACCAGGCATATTAAATAGTGACAATAATAGCGGGTGTGCGTTATGGTAATACGTGAATGCAAGTATAATATGCCGCAAAATTAACGCATAAAGCTTGATGTGTAACAGAAAAGGTGCGACACACACACACATATCATTGTGCTTTTTACGTCACCCGCACTGCGGGATCCAAAACGTCACGGCCAAAGGCACTACCTACTGTAAACATCGCATCCTAACAAAGAAAACTCAAGTCAAGCGAGCCAAAAAGTAAATTACGCCCACCGACTCGCAGAGACAAACCCCCAACAACCCACTCAAACAATGAAAAATACACAAAAGGACGACCAGCACGCAGCAAAACGAAACACCCCTCCCCAGCACACCACCGTCCAAAAAGGCAGCCCCAGATAAACGGCGAAAACTACTTTGTATTGAATTTAGATTATAACATTTTATGGTAATGACTGATGGTTTTGATTTGACTGTGTTCTTTTCTCTGAATTAGTACGGAAAGGTAATCAACTTTGAAAGCCCAATTAACGTTTCTTTCGTAACTAGCTCGGACTGGATCTGATTGTTGGAATTTGAGGATCATGAGAGGGAAACATAGAAGAAAACTAATGTGTGGAATTCTGCGGCGTGCCTATTTTGATTATATTATTTTTTAACCGAGCAAATGGGAATGAAACGTGCGAAGTTGTGTTCTACAAAACAGAAAAAGAAAAGAAAAATATAAAGAAACGCTATATCAATATTATGATTTAATTTATACAATTTTATACCTCCTACGACTGCACACTTTATCCTTACTAGTGAATGGATGTAAACAAATTCTAACTTAAAGCTTAAATACACAAATTTATATATGTTGTTTATTTTGAGTAATATCACACATTTAAAATTCCTGTTAGTTTGTAAGAATTATTTATATATAAAAATTAAAGTAATATGAAAATGATCCGCAATTGAATGCGTTGTGTTTTTTATTACACAGGTGAGAAGGTTTCAGGAAAATATGAGGTAAGTGCATATTTAGACCCTTAATGGTATCATGTGTCGTTAATTAATAATTAAAATGTGTTAACATATTTAAAATATTCATTTTACATGCGTGTTACGAAGAATATCCTGTGGTACATTGTGACGCTCGAAACACTATTGTCGAGTGTATTTTAGGGGGGGGGGGGGG